>CAUYRH010054797.1:0-14293 GCA_963574655.1 Perodicticus potto
TTTGAGACAGAGCCTCAAGCTGTCACCCTGGGTAGAGTGTTGTGGCATCACAGCTCACAGCAACCTCCAATTCCTGGGCTCAAGTGAGTCTCCTGCCTCTGCCTCCCAAGTAGCTGGGACCACAGGCGCCCGCCACAACGCTCAGCCATTTTTGGTTGCAGCCATCATTGTTGTCTGGCAGGCCCAGGCTGGATTCGAACCCGCCAGCTCAGGTGTACGTGGCTGGCGCCTTAGCCCGCTGAGCCACAGACGCCGAGCCTGGATGAAAATATTTTAGATTGTATATGAAACCCGCACACTGTACCCCATGATTGCACTAATGTACACAGCTATGATTCAATAAATAAAAAGAAAATAAATAAATAAAGAGACTTAATGGCAAAAAAATAAAAAATAATAAAAATAATAAAAAAATTAAAAAGACCCAAATCAAGCTTCTGGAGGTGAAAATTACCAGAAAGACCCTCGGAAAATCTTCCTTTAGTTGGAAACAAAATAACACTTTTGAAACAACATGTGAGACAAAGAAATTAAAAGGGAAATTAAAAAATATTTAAACTGAATAAAAAGATACAAAAAGAAAAAGAAGACATAAATGGACAATTGTATCTATCACTATAGTTCTATAGATATTAAAAGAATAATAAGGAAATATTATGAACAACTTGATGCCAACAAATTTTACAACTTAGGTGAATTGGCCAAATTCCTTGAAAGGCACAGTCTTCCAAGGGTCACTCAGAAAGAAAGAAATAAACTGAATAGCATATACCTATTAACGAAATTGAATTTATAGTTAAAATTTTTCCCACATGAAAACCTTCAGTTCCAAAGAGCTTTGCTTAGAAGAAAGAAGCACACAAGGAGGAAGTAATACAGGGCGGCCCTGACGTTGGTGCGCAGTTTAAAATATGTGTCTAATTTAAATTGCACATGAACCTTATGGCCACCCTGTACCTATTTTACAAAAACTCTTCCAGATAGTTGAAAAGGATAATTCATTTTATATACAACCTGATTTTCCCTGATTCCAAAATATGGCAAATACATTACAATGAAGAGAAACTGTACCCCTATAGCCTCTATTCCTTCACAAACATAGATTTTAAAATTCCAAACAATATGTTAGCAAATCAAAGCCAGGTACATATAAAAAGGACGATACATCAGGTATCAAGCACTATTAAAATCAAGTGCTATTTATCCCAGGAATGCAAGGTTGCATTAATAATTTAAAATATCAATCAATGAAATTCACCATATTAACAAACTAAAAATGAAAAAAAAAATCACAATTCTTCAAATAGACACAAAGAAGCACTTGACAATTCAACATCTACAACTAATACCCATTCTCAGAAAACTAGGAGCTGAAGATAACTTCATCATCCCTATAAAGAACATGCACAAAACACCTACAAATGACATCATATTGATGTGATGATGTTTTGTGTTCACATCATATTTGTGATGTGAACACAAAACTAATATGATGGCAATTCTATTAACCACTATACTGGAGAATTAAGCTAGATCAGTAAGCCAATAAAAAATAATAATAAGAGGTTTCCAATTCAAAAAAGGTAAATGTGTCTACATTCACAGACAAAATGATCTTCTACATAGAAAATCCAGTAAAATCTACAGAAAATCTATCAGAGTGAATAAGGATTTCAGCAAGGTTGCCAGACATAAGCTCAATATTCAAAAATTTGTACATACTATCAATCAGAAACTGAAACTTAACAAAATAATATTTTCCACAGCATCAAAAAGTATGAAATCCTTAGACATCTAAGACATCAACATCAAAAACTATAAAACATCACAGGCATTTTATTCACAATGATCCAAAACTGGAAACAGATAAAGTATCCACCAACAACATGAAGAGTAGATGAATGAACTATGGAACAGTCCTGTGACTGATATCTTTTACAAGTAATAAAAGAGACAAACACTTGATACATGCAACCATTGATGAATCTCACAGACATTGAATTAAGGAATTCAGGCGCAAAAAGAAGAGTACATACGCCATGATTACTTATTAATATATATAAAGTTCCAGAAACCAAACTCATGTGAAAGTGGTTATCTCTGGCTGGTGTGTGTGTGTGGTGGGGGGATGGTACTGATAGGCTATAGGCAAAAAGGAACCTTCTAGGGTGATAAAAATGTTCTGTATTTTGATAAGGTTATGGTAATATGAGTTTATACATTCGTAAAACTTTCTACAACTATGCTCTTACGAGGTTATATTTCGGGCTCAGTGCCCATAGCTCAGTGAGTAAGGGCACCAGCCACATACACCAAGGCTGACGGGTTTGAGCCCCAGGCCAGCTAAACAACAATCACATCTGCAACAAAAAAATAGCCAGGAGTTGCAATGGGTGCCTGTAGTCCCAGCCACTTGGGAGGCTGAGGCAAGAGAATCACTTGAGCCCAAGAGTTTGAGGTTGCTGTGAACTGTGATGCCATGGCAGTCTTACTAGGGCAACAACGTGAGACTCTGTCTAAAAAAAAAAAAAAAAGAAAAGAAAAGAAAAAAGAAAAAGAAAGATTATATTTCGCCATGTGTAAGTTATACCTCAATAAAACTGTTAAAATAAGAAAGGCATAGGAGACATCAACCCTTCCTTACCCACTCATGAAGTCCCCAAAGATGTAGAGGCCGTTGAGATTTGGGGATTCGCACCCACGGTAGACATAACCTCCAGTCACTGACTTCCCCACTGCACGGCCATATGCATAGATGGGCAGGATGTCATCTGTCCAGAGCAAGGGAAGAGAGTGCGTGTCATGCCCAAAACTGGGAGCTTCAAGGAAGAAGAAGGGGTCTTTTGAATGCAGTTGCCTGAATCAGTGAAGAACACTTTATCTCTTGGTCTTCAGTAGATAGGCAGTCAAGTGAATAAAGAAAAATCTTTATTTTTCTCAATAGACAAGCCACAATATGTGTGAGCTTCCCATTTGACCGTGAGTGATCTGCAAGCAGAGAGGAAGCCAAAATTTCCCCCCATCTGTGAGGAAATGACTCAGAAATCTACACATTAAGATTTCCCCCATAGGTTGATGTGGCAAATGCTTGCAAAGGTCTTTATGACTGATTCATAACTTACAGGACAGAAGAGATAAGCAATAGCGATAAAGTCAGAACACTGAAATTCTGAGCTGTCCTTTCACTGGGCTGTCCCAACTGGAAAATACATGAAAACACATAGCTACCAATTGTGCTCTGCCAGTGGTTCTCAAAAATAGAATGCCTAAAAATCATGTGGGCAACTTATTTAAAATATAGGTATCTAGGTCAATCCTATTTTCCCAATCAAGTTAGAATTCAAATTTACTAAGTCTGAGATAGAACCTAGGAATCTACTTTTTAACCACCACTGCCGAGGTGTCTTTAGTGCCAGTGGCTGGAGGATCACTCAGGGAATTGCTATTACCAAGGGCAAAAACAAGCACCATTCAAACAACCTACGAGGGCAGGACACTGAGGTTCTATTCCCCTCACACACACTTCCAACCCACTCAACTCATTCAGGAAATCACCCAGAGATCTTCTTACTTACCCAAAGAGGCATTGCGACAAAGTTGTTTGTCATAACATTCAAACCCTTCCTTTGCTCTCCAGCCATAGTTCCCGCCTTTAACAATGAGGTCAATTTCTTCAAACCTGTTCTGGCCCACGTCCCCACAGAACATTCGGCCTCGGCCCTGGTGTGTGATGGGGTCCCCTCTGTCCACAGCACAGCGCCACATGTTTCTGACCCCGTAGGCATAGATGGCAGGATGGGCCCCTGGCTCAGAAACAAATGGATTGTCCAGTGGGATTCGGTACCGCTTGCCATCTGAGCCTCCCCCGTTCACATCAATCCTTAACACTTTTCCCAGCAGGGAACTTCTGAAAGAAAGACCAAGAAACAGGGATGGTTAAGTAAAGGCACAGGACTAGACCAGATCATCCCAGAAGGGACAACACGTAGTTGATGCCAAGAGATTGCTGGAAATTGTAGGGGGAGACAAGACTTACCATTTCCTTTAAATCTATACAAGATGTTAAGACGTCCCCATTTTTGGCTCAAAGAGAACTATCAAACAAAAGTTTGATATGATCCTGCTCCATGTGACCCTGAGCAAGTTTCATCCTTAATTTTTTATTTTAATGATAAAGATGGTTTCTCTCTGATTTGGTCTAATACTATACATTTTTTAAAGAAGATGGCTTTATTCTTTACTCAGCAATACGATCAGTAAAAAGAACAGAGGCTTTTGAGACTGAGAGAGAGAGACTCTGCCAGTGACTAAGCTCTCTGTCCCTCAGTTTCCTCATTTGTAAAGCAGGGGAGAGTAACACTACCTTGTTACAGTGCAGTTGTGATACAACTCTCAAATGAGTTATAGTGTACGCAGCTCTTAATGCAATGCCTGAATCATACTAAATATTTGACAGATGTAAGCTTTGTATTATTATTAACCTTGATATGTTTATTATCAGGAACAATAGGAGCCACGTGCTTACTGGGTGCAAGGGACAGAAGGACCACATGACCTTCATCTAGACAACACAGCATCATTGGGCTCTGGCACCATCTTGTCTTAGTTGGAATTTGGTTCTGCCACATACTCATTCTATGACCTCTGTCCCTCTGTTTTCTTGTCTGTAGAATGGATATCAGAATACCCAAACTTAGCATTATTCATTCATTCCATGTGTATTTATGGAGTGAATTCCTTGTGCCACGCACTGTTCTAAGTGCTGGAAATACACCAATTAACAAAATAGATAAAAAATCCTGCCCTTGCAGGTGATTAGAATTACATTGTCAAATACATGTGAAATATTTAGAACAATGCCTGGCACACAGCAATCACCCAAAGCATATTAGCTCTCATTATCTAACTTCTCAAGCGTCTCCAGGGCCTAGCACAGTGTGTGGAACCCAGAGTTCAATATTATTGAGGTGAATTGAATTGAATGATTAGTGTGATGGCTAATAAAAATTCAGAATTCTTAATTCTCCTTTTAACTACCAAAGTGCACTATGTCTGAAATTTATAGGATACGAAACCAAGTGCTCCTTCCATTTGCCTCACTGCAGGGGACTCCATCTTCTGCAGGAAGTGATTTGGGTTTGACTTCATCTTCGCAAAAACACTACACCAAGGACTCACTCCAAGGAAGCAGGGGCCCGGGTCTTCATGCAGCTTACTTGTTTTGAGCATTTCCAAACTTGCCAAAGGGATCCCCAGCCTGTCCTCCATCCCCGGTGAATATGTACATGTAGCCATCTACGCCAAAAAGAAGTTGCCCACCATTATGATTTGAAGCTGGTTCTTCTAACTCCAAGATGACTCTAGGAAAGAAAAAAGAAATAATGTGCTCAGCTTTGACACAAACTGAACACCAAGAAATGGCTGGTCCAAGCCAGCCAATACTCGATTCCAAATCTCCAAGGACCACATAGCAGGTAGCTTTGGGGCTCTGAGATGGCCCCTGATCCCTGCTCTGATGCCTGCGTGGATTGCTTTTCTTTTATATCATGACTTCCTGAGCTGTGTAGACACAGCCAGGGTAACAACCAGCCTCCCCCAGGACTCTCTGCTTTATTAAAACTCCCCATCCCTTCTTTTGAGCAACTTAGCAGGGGTTAGTTAGTCTATCAGTTCTTCATGCTCTTTCCAACCCTCCAACGTGTCTGTAATGGGAAAAGAGACAAGGCAGAAAGAAGAAGGGAAAAGTCAGGGTGGTAGAGTGGCAAGAGCATGAGCTGAGGGCCAGTGAGAATTGAGTCCTCATCTGAGCAGGTGCCAAATCTCCGAGATACAGGGTCTGGGATTGAACGGCCACACAATAATCAGAGACTGCTATTCTATTTAATATCGCGATTATCATCCATAATCATTCCTCAGACCCACATGGCTGCTGGCCCTTGCTCACCCTCTGTAAAGACAAGCAAGCTAGGTTTTAAACAGAGTAACTGCGAGGTGGTGGCTGTACCCCATGAAGAAACTTGACTCAGTCGTCTGACATGGGCAGTCCTCAATCGACAACGATCCCTTTCTCAACATTCGACCTAGGGGCCCGAGACCCGTAAACCGCCTCTCTCATCTCGAGGGAACTGACTGGCATTATTTCAGAAGCTAGTACAGAGCTGCAGAGTCGTACAACTGGGTCTCACCTCTCTGATTTCAGGTCAGCTTTGTTGGGATCAGCCCGAGAAGCTTTCATCTCACTAATCCGGATCTTTTCTACCTTCTTCTTGCCCAGACACGAATAATAAATATAGAACTTGCGGTTGCGGCGGAATTTGGGGTGAAAAGCCAGCCCCAAAAAGCCTCTCTCATCCCCAATCCACGGAGAGGTCAGCACCATGTTCTTGAGGTCCAAGAAGGGTTGTTGCAGGCGACTCCCATCTGGGAGATAAACCCACACCACTCCTATCTGCTCCGCAACAAAGAAGCGATGGGTGCCGTCCCCAGCGTGGACCATGCACACCGGGTTCCTCAGACCATTGCCCACCTCGGTCAGGCAGAGCTGCAGGCAGCCCCGAGGGTCCCGGCTCACCACTCCCAGGTTGCGGTTGAGATGGTCGTTCCTCAGGACATTGGGGAAGCAATAGTCCTTGTCGGGAAGGTTGAGGAGGTGGCAGAAGCGGGCGCCATCCTTTGCATGGGACTCCTGGAGGCCACGGTCATTGGTCAGCAGGGAGATGGCAGAGTGGCAGTTAGAATGGAATGCAGAGCAGTAGTCCGAACAGAGCCCGGGAAGGTTGCGCAGGGGCGTCTGCGGGTTCTCAGCGTCGTAGAGGTGGGCGGCGTAGGGGGAGCACTCCTGGACAAGAAAAGGAAGCTCAACCTCAGGGGTCAGACTGGGCACAGGGCGGCTTGCCTCAAGTTTTGAGCAAGCAGAAAGAAAAAAGGGTCTAAGAAAAAAAAATCACGATTCTGGAGTTTTTGTTACCAACTGCTGCTAAATCGCTTCTCTTCTCCTTGACCCAAATTTTCTCCTATGTTAATGGTCCTGCAAAGAAGAAAAACACACACACACACACACACACACACACACAGGCCTTTCGTATTCTCTACACTATCACTAGCATTTCAGCTTAGGTCTTGACACTTAAAGTTTTATTAAATGATGAATGAATATTTTTACCAAAGGCAATGCTACCAAATTTCACAATCTTTCCTTCTCCTATAAATACTGTATCTGTAACATGTCATTTCTTTATACAAATCTGAAGCAATCTGGCAAAAGTTTCATGTTTGTTAAACCTGGGCACTGGACATACTGTGTTATTTAATTTTCTGTGCTTTTCCATAATTTTGAAATATTTTACAATTAAAAATAAGAATATCAAAATGGACATTCAAAGTACCACTCCCAGGAATTAAGTGTCTAGCTATTTTTCTGCTTATTTATTTAAAACATGTAAGTGTTTAATGTATGCAAAATACCATGCTGGGAGCTATGCACACTTGAATAATGAAAACAGGGCAATGTGACTGCTCCTAACACAAACGCGTGAGGACTGCGTGCCCCAAGGAGGTTCTCCCTTCCTTTAGGAGGAAAATAGAATATTGGGGGCAGACAAGCAATTCCCAAGTGATAAAAGACAGAAAGTAGACAAGTAAGAAGGGTTTAAAGCAGTGTTTTCCTGGCTTTTTTATCTCATGGTACACTTGAACCTATAGTTATACTTCCTCAGCTCACTTAAATTATGTTGACCAAAAAAAGAGTAAAAATAAGAATATACTTACTGTGCTTTGAACTGCTTTTAAAAATAATTTAATTAATGATCTTCAAATTTTTCACAGCACACTAGTTGAAAATCACTGGTTTAAAAGATACAGTTTGGGGCCATAGAGCAGAGTGGAGTCCATGGACCCAGTTGCCTCCTTCTGATCACTGAGGGCTCCCCCCAGCCAGCTGGCCTGTGCAGAGCCCTCCCCTTCACCTGCCACTACCACCACTTCACTGAGGGACCAGCCACATTCTTCATGTGTGTGTGAGTTCTGTTCACTTTTATTTCCCCCAACTGTAGACTGCAGAGCGAGCTCTTCCTTATTAGAAGGAGCACAGCTGGCCTTAGGCTGTTTCTGTTCAGATACTTTTCAGAGCTGCTAACAAAGAGGATTGTGAAGGTGTTACTGGAATTTCTTTCTTCAGTAGATCCTTGGTCTCTGGGATTCGAAGAATGAACCCATGGACCACAGATCAGTGGTAAGATAGGGTATACTAGCCAGAAAGGAGTAAAAAGCACCAGGGCTTCTGGCAAAGGGAAAGACACAAGTCAGAAGGCTCCACATGGGTCCTTTGTCTAGGGGTATACACAGTCTAACAAATGAATGGATACAGTCCCTTCCACTTGGGGCAAAATATCAGGGCATTCCCCTCACAAAATTGCCCTGGCCTGGGAAACGAGGGGTCCTTGTTCAGCCCTGAATGGGAGAAATCTGTACTAAAGGGACTTTTTTTAAGTGTTCTGAAATAAAGATGAAATACTGGGGGAGATAAGCTAGGGGTCTATAAAAACTCACCACCACCAGAGCACATTCTTATGCAGCTGTTTAGAGTTTGTAGAATTGCTTCTATCCAATTAGCTCAGTTACTAAGCAAATGTTTCGTCTATAAGGATGAAAAAAATCAAGGCCCAAGAAGAGTGTCTGCTATGCAGCTTTAGTATTGAGACTTTTCTGTGCCAGGAACTATTCTCTGCAGTGGAGATTCAGCAGTAAGAAAAATGCACCAAGTTTCTAAGGGAGCCAGCCCAAGGAGCACAGAAAACCATCACACAAGCCAGAACTGCTGCTACCGTATTTCAGCACAATGTGAGCAAAAGGGCACAAGACTTGGAGTGTGAGCATCTAGTGCCCCAGGACTGTTTGACCTTGGGCAAGCCATTTAAAACTCCAGACTCCACATCAGTAAAGTGGGGGCCATAATACACATACCTGCCTGCAGAATCATTGCTGGGTACACGTCACACAGGTGGGGGAAGAAAGTAGGCCTTGTAAATTTTATCAAATAGATGTCTGTGAGGTTGTTTGGCTGAAATTATTCTTATTCCTCAAATTCCTAAAGCAAGAAAAGTGCTGACTTTGGCTTTCTGAAGCCTCACACCAAAGGGGAGATGGAGGGAGAGACAGTTTACCAGGGGAGATCTGTCAGTGCTGCTCATAAAAGCTCCGCTTCTGCTAAAATGGCGAATTCTTCAGTAAACAGCCAAGAGCTGGTGCCTGAGATGAGAGCGTACAGCTGCGGCAGTGCCTCCCAGGCGGCTGGCTTCTGTGCCAGGGTCAGCTATAGTTCTTGGGAAGCTCAGTTAACCTCTCCCTGGCCTGCATAGGGAGTTGGGGCAGCCAGTGCATTCTGGAATAGTGGCAACAGGAGTCGTGAGGAGGTGGGCACACAACCAAGTAACTGCACTGAGCCCCCAGGAGGGTCTCAGGTCAAAATCTGCCTGTACTTCCCATCTCTCACCCCCAGCACATAATTAGGGTGCAGCCTCTCTCAGCAGCTCTCCAATGCAGACCTCTCTCCCTGCACCCTTAACCACTCTACATCCCTCATGTTTTCAGGCTGAGCTCAATTAAGGCGATGCCTCCTAGGGATGTGGATTTTGGCTGCTGGAGAGCCAGGAGAAGCAGGAGCTCTGTGAGTCCTCGCTGCTCAGCAGCTTGAGGCTCTCTCATCCAGTTCTGAAGCGCCTACAGACACTCTGAGAAGAGCCCCTCTAGCCCCTGCTGTTACATCGTCACATCAAAGACACCCTGGCACAAATCACTCAGACAAGCAAGGACTGGACCCCAGCAGATGCCACCTCTCCCTCCCTTACACATCTGGTAAATGCCACGAGTATGAGTGCCCAACTCTCAGAGCACTGCCCGGAGAATATAAACAATGGCCGCTCTAAGAGCTTCATGGAAACATCCCTCCCATTCTTCTCAGCAAGACCTCACAGGGAGAGTTTCTGGAACACGTGGAAACCTCAGTGTACCTGTCCAGAACCCACAGCTCCACAGGGAGGCACCTGGCAGGTGAGGTTCAAAGGGGCAGGGTGAGCTGGGTGCAGTGGCTCACCCCAATAATCCCAGCACTTTGGGAGGCCAAAGAAGGAGGGTTGCTTAAGGCGAGGAGTTCGAAACTGGCCTGGGCAACATAACAAGAGGCTGTCTCTACAAAAAATGAAAAAGAAAGGGTTGGGTGCTGAAAATACCCTCCCCCTAGGATCCACACCAAGCAGCCCAGCACCCCAAACTTCTGGGGCTAGAAGGCATTTTTCACTTTCCCTCAGGGTTAGGTTCAGACCCACCTGACAAAGGATATCTTTAATGTAACCTCCACACAATTCATGGCTCTTCAGATCAAAGTACTCCATGATGTCCCGGTACTGAGCAGCGATGCGGCGGTCCTTGTGCTGGTCGCAGCAGCCAAAGGACTCGTAGTCAGAGCAAAACTTGAGGTGCAGGCGGGGCTGGAAGGGGGGCCCATAATCCAGACATTGGGGGTGTCCCTGCAGCAGGCCCATCTTTCCAAACAAGAATGTGAGGCAGAGGCAGAAAATGCCAGAAAAAACCCAGGGGGCCGGGCAGCACCGACCACCACACTGACTGGGAATGAACTTTGTCAGCATTTTGGCCATGGGCACACTCAGGCTGCTGTGTTTGCTCAGGTTGACTTCCCTGCTCTGCCCGATTCCCTCCCTCTCTTCCTCCCCACACTCCACCCTGTTTTCTTTTCCTTCTCTTTCCCTCCTCCCTGCACCAAGTTCACTGAGAAGGTTTCTGAGCAGTGTCCCTTCTGTGGGCTGGGTACCTAAGTGTCCTTTTGAAAGCCGTAGGAGGTATTCCGCACCCCTCCAATCCCTTCTAAACATGAAGTTGGCACAAGCCTCAACCCCAGTGTTGAGTTATGGGAGCACATTGTGGTTTAGCCAAACGGTGCAATGCTGTCAATGGCAAAGGGGCCATGGTTCCTTAAAACTGCAAAGAATTCCTGCAGTGTAAGGGGGCGCCAGAAAAGCCACACTTGTTTACTGCTTCTTCACAGCCCAGTAGCCCTGAGTCACCATGAGAACAGCAGCTATTACGTAGTCCCAGACATCGGGCCCTGTAGAAATCAAGCCTTCCTGCGGTGCTGAAGGAGGTGGTGGGAGGGAAAGAATGGGGGGCATGGCAGGAGAAAGGTGAGTACTGGGGAGGTAGGAAGAGAGGACATTTCAAGAATCTACAGAAAGAAGCAAGGTGAAGAAAGGAGAGACAGTATGGGGAAAGGAGGGCATCTGAGTCAGTCGTTCATAAATAATAGGAATTTCTGGCTCACAGGCTGGGAAGTCCGTGTGTGGTGAGGGCCCTATTCCTCACTGATGGCACCTTGTTGCTGCATCCTCACACGGAGGAAGGGACACGGGGAGCAAACCACTCTCTAATCCCAGACCTGAGGGCCCCAGCCTCATGACTTAATCACCCCCTAAAAGCCCCACTTCCTATCACATTGATGATTAAGTTTCACCATAGGAATTTGGGGAGACACATTCAGACCAGAGCAGAAGGAGTGTGAACCAATAAAAACGAGAAGTCACCAAGGGATATTTGGGACAATTTCACCAGAAAACACAGGATGCCTGGGTTCTTTATTTTTGCCAAATCTATACCTGCTTTCGGGGCATTCCTCCTCATTTAGTGTATCTTCCAACACTAGTATTTAAAGTGTATCCTTATACACATCTGTTGCACATAACAGATTTTCAATAACTCTTTCTCTCTTTTTCACTGCATTGCCCAGGCTAGTCCTAAACTCTGGTCTCAAGTAATTGTCCTCAGCCTCTCAAATAGCTGGGATTACAGGCCCACCCAGCACGCCCAGCTAACATAGATTTCTTGCATGAGTGGGTGAAGAACATAGAGTCTCAAAGTCAGCTCCAAACCCAGAGGCGTGACCCGGTGCATAGACCCATAGGGACATTTGGGCCTTGAGCTCACTCTCCTTTTAGTGTTCCATGGTTCTGCCTGATCCTGAAATTACTTTACTGGCAAAGGCTTGTCTTTGAAATGCAGGTAAAATGCAGGTTTCTTCTCATTCCAGATGTGCTTTTGTGACAGGCATCCTACCTGGCTCCCCCACTCATTACCAGAAACAGCAGTTGCCAGGAGAAAACAATGGGCCTCAATCCAGCCAAGTCTGTACTCACATAGTTCTGGATTATTAAAGCCCCAAATAGCATTTAGAACACAAACAAGATCTTTGTAACTACAAGAGAAGTCTGGAGGAGGGAGTCGTCAACACAGCCCTGCTTTTCTGCTTGTACTATTTAATATCATACCTAGTTGGTTGGGGCTTTTTATTTTTATATTTTTATTTCAGATTAATGTGAGGGTACAAACAGCTAGGTTACAATGTTTGCATTTGTTAGGTAAGGTCCCTCTTGTAACTGTTGGTTGGGGCTTTTTAAAACATCATCCATGATTCTTGGGTGACTATGCAGTTTCCCTTGGGTTGTTTAGGTCAACCCAAAGGTCAGATAATGGCCTTGCTCTGGAAGCCTTGGGCAGGAGGAGTAACTTGGGCTAACTTCAGCCAGTGAATTCTCAGAAATGAGAGGTAACCATCTGACCCTGGGTAAGAATGCATGGATTCTCTCATTCCATGTAGAACCTAAGAGTGTTTGGGGGTCTTCTACTGACATTTATGTCTCAGTTTCCTTTTGTCATAAAAACTATGGAGATCTTATTGTTTTGAGCAAAGAGTCATTGTAAGATTAGCAAGGAAAGATCAGCTGGCAGGCTCTCATCAGACATGGTGACAGCTGAATTTCTGATTATAAAATTATGTAACGTTTTAGATCATATTACATAACATTTCAGATAAAATAATGCAACAATTTCAAAACATGTCTAAGTGTCAATTCAGTCGATATATATTATTATCTGCAAAGTTTTATACTAGAAGAGGAATGTTGCAAGAAAACTAACATACAAATAGACTTTTTCAAGAAGCTTATGATCTGAGAAAAAAGGATAAAAAAGTATCCAAGTAATGCCAGGCGGATTATATTAAGATAACGATAAGGGAGGAACAAACTGTCATTAGGGATTCTGAGGACAGCAAGATGACATCAAGCTAGAGAGAGAATTAAGAAAATCTACATCAGGGGTCCTCAAACTATGGCCCGCAGGCCACATGCAGCCCGCCGAGGACATTTATCCAGCCCCCCCGTGTGTTTTTGCCTCCGCTGCCTGTCCTGTTTAGCAGCAGACTCATACCAGGCCCACAAAATCTGTTAGCAGCAAAAACCATTGGTTGCATTCCCAAACAAAACGTGTGGATTCACTGGAAAAGTTGCAAAAGGAGTTCCAATTTAGATGTAAAGAGCTTCATCTCCATGAACAGGACATACAGCTTTTCCATAACCCATTTTCTATTGACATTGAAAATGTGGCGGTCAGTCCCTGAAGTTGCTGCCCTGGCCACCCCTTTGCCATCTGCTCCGTCGCCACCTCAGCCTGCGTCTCCAGCAAGCAGGAGCCAGGCGCTGATGGGTGCGGCGGGGGCGGCCGGGTGCTCCTGCGACTCTGGCTCTGTGCAGGCGGCTTCTCCCTGGGGCTGGCCTGCGGCGCCCAGATGCTCTAAGAACGTTTCCACTGTTGCTCAAAGGACACATGCAGTGGGATTCAGAATTTCTGGAGAATTGCCTTTGTGAGAAGCTGGAAGTATTTCTTTAAATTCCATCTCTTAGGGCAGCGCCTGTGGCTCATTGAGTAGAGTGCCGGCCCGTATACTGAAGGTGGCGGGTTCAAACCTGGCCCTACCGAACTGCAAAAACAGAAAAATAGCCAGGTGTTGTGGTGGGTGCCTGTAGTCCCAACTACTCGGGAGGCTGAGGCAAGAGAATCGCCTAAGTCCAGGAGTTGGAGGTTGCTGTGAGCTGTGTGACGCCATGGCACTCTACTGAGGGCGATAAAGTGAGACTCTGTCTCTACAAAAATAATAATAATAATAATTAATAAATAAATAAATTCTATCTCTTAGTTTTTCAAAGAAATATCAAGAAACCATGAACAACATTAATAATGAAGAGTTTGACTGCCACTTGCTTGATGAAGGTTTTACTGCCAAGGACATTCTGGACCAAAAAATCAATGAAGTTTCCTCCTCTGATGATAAGGATGCCTTCTATGTAGCAGACCTTGGAGATGTTCTGAAAAAACACCGAAGATGGCTAAAAGCTCTTCCTCATGTCACTCCCTTTTACACAATCAAATGTAATGACAGTAAAGCCATTGT
>CAUYRH010054798.1:0-30166 GCA_963574655.1 Perodicticus potto
CCCAGATGGAGTGCCATGGCAACACAGCTCACAGTGACCTCCAATTCCTGAGCTTCAGCGATTCTCTTGCCTCTGCCTCCCAAGTAGCTGGGACTACAGGCGCCCACCACAATGCCCGGCCATTTTTTGGTTGCAGCCATCATTGTTGTTTGGCGGGCCCGGGCTGGATTCGAACCCGCCAGCTCAGGTGTACGTGGCTGGTGCCTTAGCCTGTTGAGCCACAGGCGCTGAGCCTAATTTTAGCATTTTTGAGTGTAGTGATATCTCATGGTGATTTTAACTTCGGTTTCTGCAATGACAAAAGATGTTCGGCATCTTTTCATTCAATTAATTGCCTTACGCATATATCGTTGGTGAGGTATCTGTTCAAATCTTTTGTTTAATTTACTTATTGTTGTTTATTTTGGGAGTTCCTTGTATGTTTAGATACAAACCCTTTATCATACATGTAGTTTGCAATTATTTTCTCCCAGCCTGGCCTTTGGCTTTGTTTTTCTTTCTCTTAACAGTGTGTGTCAAAGTGCAGAAGATAATACTGTCAGTGAAGATCACTACCTATCAATATATGGTGTGCTCTTTTATGGTGTGCTTTGGTGTTTTCTTTCTCTTAACAGTATGTGTCAAAGAGCAGAAGATAATACTGTCAGTGAAGATCACTATCTATCAATATATGGTGTGTTCTTTTATGGTGTGCTTTGGTGTTATATCTAAGGAATCTTTATCTAAACCAAGATCACAAAGATTTCCTCCTTTTTCTTCTTTGTGTGAATTTCAGATACATTTTCAGAGGGATGGAAATTTTTGTCTATCTAAGGGATTGTTAGTTTTTGCTTTGCAAAGCCCTTTCTCCTTGCCTTCTTATCCACTATACTTTCATTATTGAAGGATGTCTTCCTTTTTGCTGAGATAATACATAATTTGGACAGAGAAAGTACTTCCTATGTGTTTGCTAGAGAGAGATCAGTGGACATTTGGCTTGCCCAATATCTGAGTACATTTTCTATTTGGGAAAGGTCCAAACGTCTCAAGATGTTTGGAAGGTAAAGAACAGCTGTTCACTTTCCCAAGTGCTAGGCAACCAGCTCTGTAACTCCCCTAAAATTTAGGCCAGTCAATAGGTTATCAAGCAAATTAAAGTAGTAACAAAAACAATTGAAAATACAATTCAATCTCTCTAAGAGCATAAAAGAGAAGCAATTAATATTCTTTAGCAAACTTCTTAAGATACGCTTTCCCACCTCATCCAGACTAAGTTATGCCACGGTAACTAACAACTCCAAAACCTCAGTGGCTGAAAATAAAGTCTTCTTATGGCTGAGTGTTCTTCTCATCGTACTCTCTCAGGGACCCGGGCTGAGAGAGTAGCCACCATTTCAGAAGTTTTTGGTTGATGTGTTGGTAGGCAAAGAAGGTTCTAGAGCAGTGGTTCTCAACCTTCCTAACGCCTCCTAATTCCGCCACCCTTTAATACAGTTCCTCATGTGGTGGTGACCCCTAACCATAAAATTATTTTCGATGCTACTTCTAACTGTAATTTTGCTACTATTATGAATCATAATGTAAATATCTGATGTGCAGGATGTATTTTCATTGTTACAAAGGGGTCACGACCCACAGGTTGAGAACCCCTGTTCTAGAGGGTCTCGCACCGGCAAGTAAATGCTCCGGTCCAGAAATATCATTACTGCTTTTGCTCCCAAATCACTAGCAGAATTATGGCCCCCTCTAAACAACAGTGGGTAAGAAGTACACTTCTGCTGAGTCAGTTATATATGATTGTAACAATGCTGTGAAAAAGCAACCACCAAACCTCTCTGGCATTCAACAATAAGCACTCATTGCTCATGCACCTTGGATCAGTCAGGTAGCTCTGATGATCTGGGCTGGGCTCTCTGCCGCATCTGAGGGTCAGCTGGCTTGCAGCTTTATACGCTGACCTCAGCTGGGGCAACGCAACTGTGTTCCAGGTGTTTGTGATCCTCCCGCAAGCTCACCAAGGTAATGTGGTCATGGCAGTGGTGCAAACAGACTTCAGGACCTCTAGGCTTGGAGCTGGCACATCCACTGTCGCCTTCACCTCTTCCTAATAACCAGGCAAGCTACGTGACTAAGCTAAGAGGCTGCATATTATGCTCCACTTGTGGCAGGAGAGCCCTGCAAAGTTCCCTGGAAGGCCTGGATCCAGGGAAAAGAGAAGAGTGGAGAGTGGTTATGTAAACTATAACACCTACCACATGTTTGAAAGGAGGAAGAACCTAAAATACTTGGTGAACAGCATTAACAGTTCACATACTAGCCCTCTTTCTCAATATCTGAACTATATCTCCACCACCCTCAGGGCTTCCTTTTCTCTTTTAAAAGCTTCCATGATGCTCTTGAGCACCAAGGTTCTTATCTCTAACTTTTTTGTTATTTAGTTTAAAGCAGAAAGCATTTTTGCATTTTTGGTCTTTTTTCCATTAACAGAAGTTATATAATAATAATTAAAAAAACTTAGACGCTGGGTATGGTGGCTCACACCTTTAATTTCGGTGCTTTGGGAGGTGGAGGCCAGAGGATTGCTTAAGGCTAAAAGTCTGAAGCCAGCCTGGGTAACAGAGCAACACCTCATCTCTACAAATATGTTATAAAACAAGTAGTCAGATATGGTTGTACACACTTGTTGTCCTAGTTACTCTGGAGACTAAAGCAGAAGGATCATTTGAGCTCAAGAGTCCAAAGGTACAGGGAGTATGATCCTGTCACTGCACTCCAGCCTGGGTGACAGAGGCAGACGCTGTCTCAAAAGACAAACAAAAAAGCCTAGAAGCTGGCCCAGAAACTAGACTCTTTCCTCCTTAAAATTTGGGAAGATTCAATCTCTCTTTTCTATCCCTGTCACATACTCACTGATCCTGTGATTCTTTTATTAATGTTGCATTCCCCACAGAACTGTTAACTTTGTGAAGGCAAAGAGCTCCCCAGAATTTAGCATAGAGCATGGCATGTAAAAAGTAGGTAAAATATGTTTTTTGAGTAGAGGAATTTACCTGGCTTGTATCTTCTAGCTTCTGGCACAGTGTCAGACACATGCTAAGCCCTTAAAACATGTTTATTGAACAATCAAGCTATTATTTAAACTGAAAGTACTTCAGGCTGTGTTTTTCCAATTAAAACAATAGCAAGCAGGCTTGGTGCCTATGGCTTAGTGGGCTAAGGCGCCAGGCACATACACCTGAGCTGGCGGGTTCGAATCCAGCCTGGGCCGCCAAACAACAATGATGGCTGCAACCAAAAAATGGCCGGGCATTGTGGTGGGCGCCTGTAGTCCCAGCTATTTGGGAGGCAGAGGCGAGAGAATCGCTTGAGCCCAGGATTTGGAGGTTGCTGTGAGCTGTGATGCCATAGCACTCTATCCAGGGTGACAGCTTGAGGCTCTGTCTCAAAAAAAAAACCAAAAAAACAATAGCAAGCTATAGTGAGGAAGAAGGAAGAAACAAGGAGACTAAGTTTCTGATCCTAGCTCTGCCACTAAGTCATTATGTGATCTTGAGTGACAGCCTCCCTGAGTCCCATTTTCCTCATCTGCAAATAGCACTCATGGAAAAATGTTCCCCAAACCCCCTTCAATTTCCCACATCTCATACTGCTACAAGACATATATGAAAGCTCCTTTGCACATGCCCTGAAATTATTCTTATGTGCAATCACAAGCAAAACACCATTTCACATTTTCAGGTATTCATTCAGGGGACCACAACCAGATACAGCTCATGTTTACACACACTTTCTCCCTGACACTCAAGAAACCATGGCTGCTTTTTATTAAAAGCCCTCTTCAAAGTTCTCGGTGTCAAGTTTGGAACTTCAGGATGGGAGTTCTATTTTGTGGAAGGTAGGATCCCTTCCTTATTTCCTTAGTTCTTCTGGGATTTCTCACTCACACATAGGACATGGCATTTCATTTTGAATTTTGTCACAGAGAAACTCTGACATTTATTTTCTACTATTGTTTGCTCCCCGAGTATAGTTAACTTTTTGTACCCCAAATTGGAGACAACAATGATTCTCACAAAAATTAGCTTAGTAGCTACTCTTGAAAAGGTTAAGGCTTATAAGTTACCATATGTGATATGCCAGCAAAATTCTTTTATCAAAATTGGAAAGGAGCCCGGATTGCCCCTTCACCTGTCCACCAGTAGGTCACATCTTACTCTTGTCATTCATTGACTTGTTCAGGCCATGAACATGGATCTGGAGATGTAGAGGTGAAATAAGATGAGTTTTGTGTTCTTAGAAAGCCCACAGCTTAGGGTAAAATGGAAGAGGGAAGCCATTGTGGAAATTGGACGTGTTAGTATAATACCATGTGATTGGTGCTATGACATGTGATACCAATGTTCTTTGACTTACCACTGGGTTATGTCCTGATAAACTCATCCTAAGTTAAATATATCATAAATAAAAAATGCACTTAATATATCTGATTAGGGATGAAAGGAGATTAAAAGAGCTACAGGGAGGTGGGAGAGAATTGTGGCCTTTTGGACAAATTGGAAAGGGCCCTAAAATGAAGCAAGGAATTTTGGGTGGATGTGACCTAGCTAATCAAATATGTGTTGTTCCTGCAAAAAATGTAACTGCTGGCCTGTGACACCTGACCTCTACCCCATGAATGATCCCCCCCATAAAACTAAGATAAGGATCCCTGTTGTAGAATAAGGCACCATACCACCACAAGATTAACCACAAGACTAACAGATGGTCCCCTACAATTGCCAGTAAAATAGCAGTTAATAATTACTGATACCGGCCAGGCATGGTGACTCATGCCTATAATACTAGCACTCTGGGAGGCCTAGGGAGGTGGATTTCCTGAGCTCACAGGTTTGAGACCAGCCTGAGCCAGAGCGAGGCCTCGTCTCTAAAAATAGCTGGGAGTTATGGCAGGAACCTGCAGTCCCAGCTACTCAGGAGGCTGAGGCAAGTGAATCACTTGAGCCTAAGAGTTCGAGGTTGCTGTAAGCTATGACACCATAGCACTTTACCAAGGGTGACAAAGTGCGACTCTCTCAAAAAAATAATAATAATTACTGATACACAGTAAATAAAATTGTATAAAGGGAGGCTGTCCAATATTGAGAGTATTTAAAAAATTAACAAAGCACAGAGGAAATGGGGCTGAGGGAGGATTGTAAATATGGAGAGTTTTGCCAGCACAGAACACTAATCAATCCCCTCCAACCACCAGAAATAATGCTGCCTTCTTACAAACTCTTTCTGAAACAGTCTTCCTATCCCACCCCTCACTGGTCATATGATTGGCCCAGGGGAGTGCCTAAATTGGCTGAGCCAATCGGAACCCTCCCCTGGGATTTTTAGGTGTGAGACCAAGGAGAATAAGTCTCAGTCCTTCCATGGTAGCAGAGACTGGGGGTGGCCAGAGTGATAGCTCCAACTTTGAGGTGATGGTCAGTCTGAGAGAGGATAGCTGCCATTTGGAGAAATGCACCGGTGGGAAAGCATTCTGGCAGCATTTACATCCTTTATTCCTGTTGTCCCAGAAGCTCATTTGGCCTCCTGTCTTTCCTATGCTCTGGTTACTTGGGCTAAAACACTGCTTTTTATTTCTAAAGTAAATGTAATTGGAAGAAGAAAGAGTGAGGGAAGGCTTCTAGAGATGATCATACATGAGCTCAGTCTGGAAGAATGAGTAGGGGTTAAAACGGCAGTGGAGATGTTAGGGGATGAAACAGCATCTGTGGAAAGGCAAGAAGGTTGTGAAGCAACATGGTACCCTTGAAAAACTAGAGGAATGCACATAAAGTGCTTAGCACTTAGAAAATCCCTAACTGAACAATAAAAATGATTATTACTATCTGAGAGAATGGCAGGAGAATAAGGGCAAAGAATATGCTAACATCAGAAGAAGATCCAATTTGCCACTCTGAGCAAAAGAGTTGGAGGCTTCAGGCAGAAGTGGCAGGGAGGTGAGAGCTGTTATTCCAGTTGTGACAAAAGTGAAGAAGGGTTGGCCAACTCAGCAGCAGTCGGATGACAAGGGTTTGTGGACATATTGTGTAGGAAAGCTGACATTGAAAAAATAATTCTTTTTCATCAGTAAAACAGGACTATGCATCATGAAGCTAACTGATGCAAACCCAGGTAATGTTTTCCATTTCTAGGATGACTCAACTATTTGATCTTGTCCTGGGAAGGAAGGAGGCAGAAGCCACTGCAGGTGAACTATGACATAATGCACCTTCCCCTATCCCTTAATATGAGTCAGAGCAGAAAATATCAAAGGGATGTGTTCCAACCTGCTTAAATAAGTATTCATGCCTAGGTGTTCTCATAAAACATACATGAAAGCAACCAAGGGCAGTGTTTCATGTATAATCAAAAGGATTCGGCACCTACAGCTGAACTAGTGGAATGTCAGAGAAGAGGGGGAAATGTGATATTGATCTTGACAGGTGGTAAGATCATGCCCACATATGCTGAGAAAACTGCTGTCATAGACTGGGCTTTCTAAAAGGCCTCCTCAGACTAAAGGAAGGGGAATACCAGAGGGTGAAGCTTCCTATTCCATGACAAAATGGGCCATACCTGCAAGTTTCTTTACAGGTCTTTACAGCCCTCCTGTGGCCCGGAGAGGAGGAGGGTATGGTGGTGTCAGCCTGTATGACCTCTAAAGCTGTCCAAAGAAGCCAGGACAGACTGCAGCCACTAGGGGCTTAGTGACAACTACATAAAATTTCATCTTGTGGATGTGACATAATTTTTTGATTCCCCAGTTGCTGCAGTTGGGTATTTAAAAAAAATTATTTGCAATCTTTGTGCTAGATAAATTAATATCTAATTGTGCAGGCACTAGTCTAAGCCAGCTCTGGAAGATTCTATTAAATTTAAACCTTCAAATTTCTTCTCTGCAGGTAGTGGCCTATTCCAAAGTCCTCCATGGTAGAAGGCTGTGGAGTCAGAGAATATTGGGAATATCTCCCACGGGACTGAATAATTAGCCTCAATTCACAGGCTCTTAATAACATTCGTGGGCTCAGAGGATAGACTATCAGTCAAGCATGAGAGGACGCTGGTAAACCATGAGTAAGATGCCTCTAATTGCTACAAGGGAGGAAGACAAGCTGATTGAGCTAAGCATTTATTGTCCAGTAAAGTATTCTAGGGCAGTGTAGCATTCTTCCTCTGGTACCCTCTCTAAGCAGTAAAGATGGCCAGCAAGAAATCAGCACCTAACAGACCCCTCTTTGCCAAACTTTATCATGTCCTAACTGGCTTTTTGATTTTCTATATGATCTTGGTAGTAAAAATCATCTTTCCCAAGTATTGTTGGTGTTTTCCTTATATTGATAGCTTTGAAAACTATTGCAGGCAATTTTCCATGCAAAGAAAGAGAAAAATAAGGTGGGATATGCACAATGGGATTGTCGATTTACCCTGCGAACCTTAGACAAGTTTTGCCTTTGTTAGTGAAGTCAGCCCACAGATGCTGGGGCCATCTGCTTACCCCTGCAGACTGTTTCATGTAAGGAGGTAGGTGTGAACGTGTGGCGGGTGGAGGGTGATGGAACCGGGCATCTGTACCAGGCATGTGTTAGCTGCTTTTCATTTTATTACAGGTTGTTCTTTGGTCCTGCTTGCTTTCTGTTTTTAAATTCCATACAGGCTCTTATTTGAATTTTGCATTAAATTAAAACCTCTAACTCATGGGTTCTGTGAACAGTGAGTTCTAATTTCAAGTCTTACTCTCTTTTCTCCACATAAATGCACTTGTATTTATTAGATCTCGTATCTTGAGGATGGTCGGGAAAATATAGCTGATATACTTAAAGGTATGGGACCCAGAATGACTGAATTCTTTGCCTGCATTATTTACCAATGCCATAACCTTTGGCAAACTATTTAACTTCTCTATTCCTTGATTTTTTCATCTGTAAAACTAGGAGCATGATAGTCCTGACCTCAGAGTTATGAAGAGTTTAGAACAGCATCTGGCCGATAGAAGTCTTCAAGGCACTAGCTATCATTAAAGTTCTTCTAAGGAAGGTGCCAGTGATATGCTGTAAATGTTTAACAGCTGGTTCTCTGGCATAAAAAAAAATGCCCTTGTGCCCAGCATTTGGTAGTTTGTATGGTGTAAATGCCCCTACGGTGACCAGTTGCAAGCTGTCAACGTGATGCTAGTGAATGCAGAGTTGGAAAAAGGTGAGCAATGGGGCTCTCTATACTGACACCATAGACACCAATAACCTCAAGAACGTAGATAATAGTAAATTACAGTACGATAATTGAGAAGTCAGTATTTATTACCTTATGAAATATAATTTATTTTGGCCTGGCATGGTGGCTCATGTCTGCAATCCTGGCACTTTGGGAGGCTGAGTGTGAGGATGATTTGAACACAGGAGTTTGGGGTTGCAGTGAGCTACGATGACTGTATGCTAGCCCAGGCAACAGAGTGAGAACTCTAAACTAAAATAAAACAAAATATTATTTATTTGTGCAGTTTTTATGGTTTTATTTAAACATAAATAAAACATGCACGTGAGCTGTCTATTCATTTTCTTTGCTGTGAAGGCTGGCATTAGGATTGTGACTCTGATGGCCAGCTGGGTGGCTCTTTCCAGAAGGGCTTTGCAGTTCTTGAAGGGAACGTTGTGAACGGTCTCTGCACAGTAAGATTTGTTGCACATCAGCAGCATTGACAGCTCCTTGACATTGAGGACGAGGACCTTCTGGAAACCACTGAGCAGCATCTGAACCCCGTTGTCAATACCTCTGGATTTCACCAGGTATACTTAATTTTGACATATAAATCTGACTGGTGCCAAATAAACTTCTTGGTCCTCTTTTTGACAATCTTGGGCTTCATGAAGTGTCTGAGTGTGGCAATGATGCTCAATAGGAGACAGCTGCCACCTCCTTAGGCAGCATCAAGGAAGAGAGAATAGAAGGTAGTGTGCAAAGGCTGATAGGAAGCCAATATTATTTATTTCAATGTAAATTCATATTTTTTTTAGACCCGAGTTGAGGCAGGGTCTTTCTCTGTTTCCCAGGCTGGAATGCAGTGGTATAATCATAGCTCAATGCAGACTTGAATTCCTGGGCCTCCTGAGTTGCTGGTACTAAAGGCACACACCACCACACTTAGCTAATTTTTATTAAGTTCTGCAAGATGGGGTCTTGCTATCTTGCCCAGGCAGGCCTCGAACCTCTGGACTCAAGCCACCCTCCTGCCTCGGCTTCTCAAAACTATTTGATTACAGGTGTAAGCCATTGCCCTCAGCCTAGATAATTTAATTTTTAATAATTTTAAACATATAAATTATTATTTTTAATATATTTAAGTTTAAATGTTTAATATTGACTAAGAAAATTTCTGAAAATTTGGTCTTTGGCTCTTGTGAACTGTTCTGAACTGGCTCTGAACCTGCATAGCCCTGCAATTTCATCAACCTGGAGATCTGATAATGTTTTAGTTGTCTTTTGCTGTGGCAACAAACCACCTCAAAACCTACGGGTTTAAAACAACAGTGATTTCCTATTTTACACAACTCTGTGAGTTGACTGTACTCAGCTAAACGGTTCCTCTGTTCCACGTGTACAGCCAAGGCCTTTCACGGTTGCTTTCGGCTGAAGCTCAGCTGGGATCCAACATCCGAGATGGCTTCTCACGCATCAGGGCTCTCCCTGTGCAGCCTCTCATCATTCAGTAATCTAGCTTGAGCTTCCTTACATGACACAGCTTCTAAGAATGGCACGCCCCAGTCAGACGAGCCTGCATATGTGTTTATTAAGCCTCTGCTGTATTACCATACCTGCTAGTATCAGACTGGCCAGAGCAAGTCACGTGGTTAAGACGAGGCTCAAGGCAGGTGCATGAATCCCGAGAGAGATGTTTTGTTAGAACCTACTCATTTAATTGTTATTTTCTCCTGAATACCTCAGGCTGGATAATTTATTTAAAAAAGAAGAAGAAGAAACTTGTTTCTCATAGTTCTGGAGGCTGGGAGGTCCCATGTGAAAGTGCCAGCCTCTGATAAGGGCCTTCCTTCTGTATCATAACATAGTGAAGGGCATCAGAGCAGGAGGGCAAGAGGGTAGAAGTGAGCTCTCTTATGATTGTTGACAAAGATGATGGCAGTTAATCATGGGGGCACATTTGGAGGGAGTATACACAGGAATAAATCGCCCTTTGGGGCGATAGGAATGTCCTAGAGATGTGTGTGTGTGTGCGCGCGCGCTGGGATGTATGGACAAAGACGGACAGGAATGAACAAGCATCACATTTAATTCATCAGTTCTCAACCAGGGGTGATTTCACCCCCCAGATGACATTCAGCTATGTGTCTGCAGGCATTTTTGATCATCTTCACTGGGGAGAAAAGGCTGCTGTCACGTGGGGGGCCTCAGAGACTGTTAATCATCCTATCACGCACAGGTCAGCAGCTCACAAGCGAAGACCAAAGCGTCAGCAGTGCCCAGGATGAGAAACCCTGTCCATACCCTAACACAGGCACCATTTTGGCTATTTAGTATCTACACTTTCTTTTCCCAACACATTTTCCCTTGTTACTTTTGGCAGCATGTACAAGATATCAAATTCCCTCGGCTCTCTAAATGTGTGTTCAGCCTACTTGGATTAATTTCAAACAAACACGACAGATGTAGCATTTTTGGCCCAACTGCTTTGCCAGTCGGGCATATGCATGTTTGCACATCACGTCTCCAGCGACAGCAATAATATTCCATGACTAAAAGTGGTTGTACATCCAACTTTCACTGAAACATCTGAAATTATTTTTCCTCCGAGTCTTCTAACTCTCAGGTGTTCTTGGTGCCTCTCTTCATAAACTGTTCTCTTTTTTTCCTCATGATACTAAGGTTACATTTGCCGTCTTTTTACCAAGGGGATCCCCATTCATTAATTCAGTAACTGTAGCTGGGCTCCTCTGGTGTGAAAGACCTGTTCTGAGGACTAGACTACGGCAGTGAACAGGACAAAGGTGCACGTGCATGGAGCTTGCCTTCTGGTTGGGGAAACAGACAATACGCAAATGAGAAAATAAGTAAGTGACATTCTGTTAAGTAAGGAAAAGTGAGAAAAAGGTAAGCAGAGTAAACGATGAGAATGATGGAGCCGGGTGGTACTTTGACTAAGGTGTGCAGGGAAGGCGCTGTGGAAGGATGTCATCTGCGTGGTTCAGAAGGAAACCCCCCCCCACATAGGTTTTCAGTGGTGCACTATACTGGGTGGGGGTTTGTGTTTGTTTTCTAGGGCTATCATAACAAAGTAGCACAAACTAAGTGATTTAAAATAGCAGCAATTTATTCTTTACCATTTCTGGAGGCCAGAAGTCTGAAATAAAGGTTGGCAGAGTTGGTTCCTACTGGAGGCACTGTTCCATGGCTTTCTCCTAGTTTCTAGTTGTTGGCAATCCTTGGTTTGTAGAAGCATTATTACTTCATTGTCGGCCTGTGTCTTCACATGGCCTTCTCCATGGGGTGTGTGTGTATGTGTGTGTCTCCATTTTCTCTTTTTATTTATTTATTTATTTTTTTGAGACGGAGTTTCACCTTGTCATTCTTGGTAGACTGATGTGGTGTCATAGCTCACAGCAACCACAAACTCTTGGGCTCAAGCGATTCTCTTGCCTCAGCCTCCCGAGTAGCTAGGACTACAGGTGCCCTCTACAACACCCGGCTATTTTTTAGAGATGGGGTCTTGGTCTTGCTCAGGCTGGTCTCAAACCCGTGAGCTTAGGCAATCCATCTGCCTTGGCCTCCCAGAGTGCTAAGATTACAGGCATGAGCCACCAAACCCGGCCCTCATTTTTTCTCTCTCTCTCTCTCTCTCTTTTTTTTTTTTTTGCAGTTTTTAGCCGGGGTCGGATTTGAACCCACCACCTCCGGTATATGGGGTCGGCACCCTACTCCTTTGAGCCACAGGCACTGACCCCTCATTTTCTCTTTTTATAAAGACACCAATCATTGGATTTGGGCCTACCCTAATTCAGTATGACTTTAACCCGATCACATCTGAAAAGACTCTATTTCAGTGTTTTTCAACCTTTTTTTTATCTAATGGCACACTGGAACCTATAGTTAAACCTCAGCAGCACGCTTAAATTATGTTGATTAAAAAAAAGAGTAAAAAAATATATTTACTATGCTTTGAACTTCTTTCGAAAATAGTTTCATTAATGATCTTTAAAAATTTTCATGGCACATCTAAGATTCTCTCATGGCACAACAGTGAGGTCACATTCACAAGTGCCAGATGTGAGAGCTTTAATATATCTTTTTGGGAAATGCAATCCAACCCACAACAGGATTGTTTTGGGTTATCACAATGACTAGGGCACAGAGATGGCAATTAGGGCAGGGACAGGGGGCTGGGCAGACATTCTACCACACGGAAGACAATCTCACACCCTTTTTGCAAGTTCCCAAGATATTCCTGTGAGTGAAAGCCCTGCGTGTAATATCAGAACCTAGAACGAACTCTATTTTACATAAAACATAGAGCATATTTACTGGGATGTAACATGCACTTAATTTTCCTGAAATAGCCACTGTTTGAAAAAAAATGATAATTTCTTGCTCTTTTTCATGTTGCGTGTATATCCTTACTTTCTCTTCTTTCTCACATGAAAGTAGCATATTATATGTTATCTTGAGTTTTGCTTTTTTTTTTTAATCCTGGAAATAATTCCTTCTGTGTTTATAGGAAACTTTCTTCTTCTTTGTTTATAGCTGCATATTATGCTAATGTGTGAATATATTATGATGTATTCAACCAATCTCCTATGTGTGAGCACTTAGATTCTTTCCATATGTTGCAATTACAAATATTGCAAAGTCAATTGCAATGCAAGACAAAAGGTTATTACCTTTATCTTATTTTTTGTATAATATTTTATGCTGCTGCTGGTTTATCTTCAAAGGCAAATTACTAAAATTGACACTGTCAGGTAAGGTTAAAGTATAAATGTATATATTATTTCCATTGTTATAAATTTCCTAATGTACCATTTTTTCCCAATCTGATTGGTAAGAAATAATATTTGGGCATGGTTTTAATTTGCATGTCTCTTTTTCGTTTTTTTTGAGACAGAGTCTCACTTTGTCACCCTCGGTAGAGTGATATGATGTCACAGTTCACAGCAACCTCAAACTCTTGGGCTCAAGCAATTCTCTTGCCTCAGCCTCCTGAGTAGCTGGGACTATAGGCGCCTGCCATAGTGCAAGCTAATCTGCATTTCTCTTGTTATGAGAAAAGTTAAGTATCTCTCAGTACATTTTAGAGTAATTTAATATATTTTTTGTGAGTTTTCTGTGTATTCTGTCTATTTTTCTATTGAGCATTTGGAGTTTTTTCCCCTCTTTTTTAAACAAATCCTTTATAGATTTGGTGATATTAGCCTTTTATCTATGCTATATCTTGAAAATATTTTCTCCCACTTTGACATTTACTTCTGATGATGTGATTTTTTTTTCTCTTACAGACATTTTATTTTTACATAGTTGAATCTGTGTTTGATCTCATTAGAATTTTGATGCACTGTGTATTTGGAACTTTCCTAAGAATCGTCTGCTATTTTAGATAATCATATAACCAATGCCAGTTTATGAGGCTGGTAATGTTGGAGTCATGAATACAATACATGGATATCTGTCTACATTTATAGCTCTTTTCTCATCGTGACTCTATTTATAACTGCAAGCACCAGACTATTTCATCATGTCTGCTGATGTAGTTGTGCCTGAGCATTAACACATTAAAATACATATCATAGTATAAATTAATTCTCTTTTATTTCTCATTTATAAAACACATAATTAGGAAATTATGTTTACGATTTTCATTTTAGGATTGCAAGTATTTGTTTTAAAAAGAGGGTATTTGAGGGTGGTGCCCGTAGCTCAGTGGGTAGGGTGCCAGCTACATACACCGAGGCTGGCAGGTTCGAACCCGGCCCGGGCCAGGAAAAACAACAATGACAACTGCAACAACAATAACACAAAATAGCCAAGGATTGTGGTGGGCGCCTGTGGTCCCCGCTACTTGGGAGGCTGAAGCAAGAGAATTGCTTAAGCTGAAGAGTTTGAGGTTGCTGAGAACTGTGATGCCATGGCACTCTACCCAGGGCGACAGCTTGAGACTCTGTCTCAAGAAAAGAAAAAAAAAAAAACTCTGAAAAAAATAAGAGAGCATTTGGTCTGATAGGGTTGAGCAACATTCCTCTGGGAAAAGTGTATGCCAGGCTAAGAGTGTGGCAATGCTTGCGTTGTCTTGGCTTGTCCAATACAGGCAACTTATTGAGGCTAGACAGAGTGACAATGGGAAAAGTGGGAGGAATGAGTCTCAGAAGTAGGAAGGGTTCACATTACACAGGGCCCTGAAGGTCGTGGTAAGGACTATCCATCACACTTCCCATTAGATCTCAGTGGTGATAGAATAAAACTCAGTGGTGCTTTGAGCAAGGCAGTGACGGGGTCTTATTTAGCTCCCTGTGATAATAGAAGAGCACAGTGGAAACAGGAAGATCCATTAGAAGTCTACTGCGAGGGTTCAGGCACTATATCATAGCAGGTTGGGCCCAGGGTAGCCTAGGAGAGATGTCTGGATTGGGAATACATTGTGGAGGTGGTGAGGCCAGGATTTGCTCATGGAATTTATTTAGAGTCATGAAATTAGGTCTTTACCTGTCAGGAGTGTATATGCTAGAGAAGGGGACAACTACCACACACAGTTATAAAATGATGTGCAAAGTGCAAATGTGGTGATTTGTGCCATAGGAAGGAAGTTGGGGGTGAGTGTTTAACTTAGTCTGGGTGGTGGTTATGAGGATCAGGGGAGAAGAAAGTTCTAGAACCAATCTTAATTTGTCAATGAACAAATATTGAACGCTTACTATGTACCAAACTCAGTTCTAGGCACTGGGGATGCAAAAGTGAACAAAACAAAGTCCCTGTCCTTTGTGGAGCTCACATTCTAGAGGTCACAGTCCAGCAACCAATACTTGTTAGCATAGGTATGACATAACTCACTGGTGTGGTAAAGCTGCATAGGATTCTGGGATGCCAGTCGCTGGAAGTGAGAGAGAGAGAGAAAGAGAGAGAGATAGAGAGAGAGAGAGAGAGAGAGAGAGAGAGGAAGGGGAAGGGGAAGGGGAGAGCTTCAATTCGGGTAAGAGGAAGAGCAGGCAGGGCTGGATGGAGGCTTGTGCTACATCTAAAAAGATGAAGGTACCTACCTCCATTTGTAATTCCAAATTGGAAACAGCACTAAAGCTCAAAACACAAATGAGAGAAAGTCTGTTCTGGGTTTTCTGGTTGGGAAATTCTGGACATGTTCACAGAGCCCCTGTTTTGCTGGATTCCTGAATCTGTTCCTAACCTACAAGTGGATGAGGAGGAGGAATTCTCACCTGGTCTGTGGATGGGCTGAGAGCCAGTGGTGGTCCCCAGATGGACATCAGAACTTGATTGGGTGCTGGGCCAGAGAAGTTGAGGGCCTGATCCTTCTTCAATTCTGTGCAGATTGCTGCTTTTATTTTTGAGCTCTATGTAGCCGAGCTTTTGTATAAGGACAGTATGAAAATCACTGAGGACACTAGACCCCACAAGTCCCACCAAACCATAACAATTGGTAAGGCCTGGGCTTTACCTCAATTTAAGAGCTCTGGGGAGATGACACTGGAGCCAGAGTAAACTTTCTAAGGTGAAAAGCAACATGAAGTAGTAGGCAGATATGGGCTTTGTTGGGCCTGAAGTTTATACAATTTAGGGAGCCTGCTTTAGGAAATGTAATATCAAATTATGAATACAAAATTTTGCACAGAGCCTTTGAAGGGCCCAGGCAAGCGAGGGACCCTGAGCCTAAATTTGATTAGGTTCATGCACCCTCACTCAGAATAATAGTCATTGAGCTGTTCATATATTTTAATTTTAAAATTAAAATCCCACTACTGGAAATTGGTTCAGCAGAATTATTGTGAGGCAGTGTGGTCTAGTGGGTAAGAACAGAGTCAAAACCCAAAGTGCTTTTGATAACCCACAATGTCCTCTGTGATTCTGGGTGACCCTCTCCTTTCTTTATGGCCCTTCTCCCCCACTCTCACTTGGCTCAGCCACATGGGTCTTTGTGTTTAAGACCCCCATGTGAGGCACATTCCGACCTTTGGGGCTCTGCTGTTCCCCCTGTCTGAATTGCTCTTGTCCCAAATACCCCCACCACTTGCTTTTTCACCTTTTGCTCAATACACTGAACCCCCAAATCCTTCTTTTAATTATTTTGTAATTTTTTGTAACAGAGATTAGGATCTCATTTTTTTTTTTTTTTTTTGTGAGACAGAGCCTCAAGCTGTCACCCTGGATAGAGTGCTGTAGCATCACAGCTCACAGCAACCTCCAATTCCTGGGCTCAAGCGAGTCTCCTGCCTCAGCCTCCCAAGTAGCTGGGACTATAGGCGCCCGCCACAACGCCCAGCCATTTTTTGGTTGCAGCTGTCGTTGTTTGGTGGGCCTGGGCTGGATTCGAACCCGCTAGCTCAGGTGTATGTGGCTGGTGCCCTAGCCCATTGAGCCACAGGCGCCAAGCCATAGGATCTCATTATATTAATCAGATTGATCTCAAGCTCCTGGCTTCAAGCCATCTTCCTGCCTCAGCCTCCCAAAGTGCTGGGATTATAGGTGTAAGCTCCTGTTTCTGGCTGCCCCTAAAGTTTTTAGCCACAAAGCTCATAGTCTTACTTACGTTTTGGTTAACAGTAGTATCCTGATGATGATGGGAACAGGTCTCAGGTCTTCACAATGGCTCAGGGTCCAGGTTAATATGTCTTTCTCTAGATGTTCAATTACTCTCTGGAGCCAGAGTAAACCAATTGAAGGCTTTGTTGAGAGTTTTGCCTGTACCTTAGTTCTAATGGAATGTTCACCCTCATGGGTAATGACTTGGGTCCAAGCCAACCAATAAGCATCCTGCATTTAAATACATCTTATAATTGCTTGGTTAAGATCAAGTGTAGTATCTGTTTACATCAGTTTAAATATGTCTCAGATTTCTAACACTGATATTACTTGAAAAATTAATATTTCTGTCAAAGAAAATTATTTTTCTTTGATTCAGAAGGAAGACATACATTTTAGATCCTTATAGCCCTTCTTCAAGGCATATCTTGAATGAATATCATTCACTACTATTCTGATTATAACTATACACTATGAATTAATAAATATAAATTATGAGTATCGATAATTGTTGCTTGGATTTTTTTTTTTTTTTTGCTTTTTTGTTTTTTTTGAGACAGAGTCTCACTTTGTGCCCTTGGTAGAGGGTCACAGTGTCATAGCTCACATCAACCTTAAACTCTTGGGCTCAAGCGATCCTCTTGCCTCAGTTTTGTCATTTTTTTAAGAGAGACAGGGTCTCACTCTTGTTGGGGCTGGTCTCCCAGAGTGCTAGGATTGTAGGTATGAGCCCCTATATCTCTTACCTTATTGCTATTCTTATTATTTTGATTTATAGAAGCGTTAGTTTAGATAACTTGTATGTTAAAGGAATTATTTTCTCTTTTCTCTGTGAAACACAGAGTGCCTCTCGTGCACCAGTCTCTGTTGTTAGTTACTAGAATAAAGCTAGTGCTTATGAGATGCTGTGGGGTTTTTTATTAAAGAGTCTTTGTCACCAGGTAAAGTAGAGTGGTTAGAAGACATGTTCTACAGTTGGACAAACCTTGATTTGAATCACAATTTATGAGTTATGTGACCTGGATAAGTTAATTAATCTCTGTTTTTCAGTTTGCATGATGATAGTACCTACCTATAAGGGAGGTGTGAATATCAAGTGAGGGGATGTATGTAAAGTACAACCCCAGAGCTTGGTAAATAGCAGAGTCTCAAAACAAACTTAGATGTAGGCTGTAATACTATTACTATGTTCCCATTGGGATGAGCTGTCTGAGAGGTTAGTGACTTGCTTGTGGTCACATGATCAGCAAAGGGGAGAGGAAGGACTAGAATCCAGAGTGATTACCATGTGACAAAGGCTGACTTTTAGTACATACACACATACCACACACACCACACACACACACACACCACACAGAGGGCGTCAATAACAAGTGAGAAATGCCTTATATGTTATCTATAACCCCCTTTTCCTCTAAGGTTGGTGTGTCAAAATTTGAAAAAAAAAATGTCCCAGGCTTTTACCTAAAAATACAGGACAGGACTGGTTTTGCTGGGCATGACAGTGCTAAGTTATTAGTCTTGCCATAGCATTTGTCATCCGCGAGAAGGGACTAATGAAGCTGCCTAATAGTTATCAGAAGGATTAATTCCGTATTGGCAATGTGCTTCGAATATCTTGAAGAAAGATGCTGGTGACGTGGCAGGCAACCCACAGGGACGGTGCTCCTATGTGACTGTTGTGACAGCAAAATTGGAGTCCCCAGCCCACCGTCAGCAGCTCTTGGCAGCGCAGTTCCAAGCTTCACCGCTAGGCAATGCTGTGCTCTTGATTGTTGGTTTCTTTCCAATTTTTTGAAGATTTAGTTTTTAGAGAAACAATAGGAAATATATTTGAGTCATAGGAGGAAAGATAGCTAAGGCCATCTTTTTCTTTACTTCTTCATCTTTCTGACCTCAAACTCATTCCTTATGAGCAAAGTTTCTTATAGTTTTAAAATTAATTTTTAAATACATAGTACATGTACATGGAACAACATTTAAAAAGTATAAATAGGCTCCGCGCCTGTGGCTCAAGCGGCTAAGGCGCCAGCCACATACACCCGAGCTGGCTGGTTCAAATCCAGCCTGGGCCCGCTAAATAACAATGACGGCTGCAACCAAAAAAATAGCCGGGCATTGTGGCGGGCATCTGTAGTCTCAGCTACTTGGGAGGTGGAGTCAGGAGAATCACTTGAGCCCAGGAGTTGGAGGTTGCTGTGAGCTGTGATGCCACGGCACCCTACCCAGGGCAACAGCTTGAGTCTCTGTCTCAAAAAAAAAAAAAAAAAAAGTATAAATAGGTACGCAATAAAATGTCACCTTCCCACTCCTGTCTCCCAGCTTCTGAGTTCCCTTTTCTGAAGGTAACCACTGTTTCAAGCAAATACTATACATATATTTGTGTGTGTGATTTCTGTACAACGTAATGGTATAATGGCATACATGTATGTACTATGCACATTGTACTATAACTCTTTTTTTCTTTTCTTTTTTTTGAGACAAAGTCTCACTTCGTTGCCCTCTGTAGAGTGCTCTGGCATCACAGCTCATAGCAACCTCCAGCTCTTGGGCTTAGGCGATTCTCTTGCCTCAGCCTCCCTAGTAGCTGGGACTTCAGGCACCCACCATAATGCCTGGCTATTTTTTTGTTGCAGTTTGACCAGGACCGGGTTAGAACCCACCACCCTCAGTATATGGGGCCAGCACCCTACTCACTGAGCCACAGGCGCCGCCCAACTCTTTTTTTCTTAGTTCTATATGGTAGAGATCCTTCCATTTTAAGGTATATAAAGTTGTCATATTCTACCAAAGGTTGCATAGAATTTACAAAGGATGATAAACTATAGTTTAAACAGTTTCTTGTAGGTAGTATTCAGCTATTTCCAATCCTGCCATTAGAAAAAAAAATATAGCAACAACTATACTTCTACATTTAAAAATATGTCTATCTAAAGCTTAAATTCCTAAAAGTGCATTTAACATTGCCAAATTGCTTGCAGTAGAGGTAGTACCAATGTGTATTCTCATCAATAATTCATGCGAGTGCCTGTAGCTCCATATTTTTGGCCCCACATCTTCACTTTTTTCCCTAGAATTCAGCCTAGTATTATTTCATTATTTGCATGTTTTTTCATGATGGCTTGTATTGATGGCAGTAACATAAGAACTTCCTTACAAGTTAACTCATTAAATTATAAAGCGAACTATCTGGGGAGACTGGAGTAGTCCTCTACTTAAGTTACCTAATATCATCTTTATGTTTATTGGAATAGTTTATTGCAATATATAGTGATTTTATGAAAAGAAAGAGAAAAATGCATCTAATGGTTTGCATATCACTACATCAGAATCACGTGGGAGGGGAATGGAGGATCTTAAAAAAAATTTTATTTATTTATTTATTTATTGCGATAGGATCTTACTCTGTCACCCTGGGTAGTATGCCATGGTATCATAGCTCACAGCAACCTCAAATTGTAGGCTGGGTACGGTACTTCACACCTGTAATCCTAGCACTTTGGGAGGCCGAGGAGTATGGATTGGATTGCTTGAACTCAGGAGTTTGAGACCAGCTTAAGCAAGAGTGAGACCCCACTACTTCTTTTTTTCAATCTTACTAAAAAAAGAAAATAGAAATACTGGCTGGGTGTTGAGGTGGGTGCCTGTAGTCCCAGCTACTCAAGAGGCTGAGGCAGGAGGACTGATTGAGCTCAGGAATTAGAGGTTGCTGTGAGCTATGATGATGCCACAGCACTCTGTCCAGGGTGACAGAGTGAGGAGACTCTGCCTCAAAAGAAAAAAACAACTTAAAACTGTTGAGCTCAAGCAATTCTCTTGCCTCAGCCTCATGAGTAGCTTGGACTACAGGTATCCTCCACGACGCCTGGCTACTTTTTCTACTTTAAAATTTTTTTTAGTAGACACAGGGTCTTGTTCCCTCAGCCTCCTGGAGTGTTAGGATTACAGGTATGAGCCACCTGGCCAGAGTTGTTTTTTTTTTTAATGGAGATTTTGGGACCACTCCAGATTTATAAAACCTGAACTCTGAGCTGGGTGCAGTGGCTCATACCTGTAATCCTGGCACTCTGTGAGGCCAAGGTGGGTGGATTGCCTGAGCTCACAGGTTCTAGACCAGCCTGAGCAAGGGTGAGACCCCATCTCTAAAAATATCCGGGCATCGTGGCAGGTGCCAGTAGTCCCAGGCTACTTGGGAGGGCTGAGGCAAGAGAATTGCTTGAGTCCAACAGTTTGAGGTTGCTGTGATGTCAGGGCACTCTACCAAGGGTGACAAAGTGAGACTCTGTCTCAAAACAAACAAACAACTTAAACTCTCCAAGAGAAGGGCCAAGTTCTCATTGGTGATCCTTATATCTACTATCATTTGGAAACAACTGTCCTTAGGCTAGCACAATTTACAGGTAGACAAATACTATTACTAATTTACTTTTTTTTTTTTTTTTTGGTAGAGACAGAGTCTCACTCTATTGCACTCTGTAGAGTGCTGTGTAGTCATAGCTCACAGCAACCTCCAACTCCTGGGCTTAGGTGATTCTCTTGCAGGTGCCCGAGTAGCTGGGATTACAGGCACCTGTCATAATGCCTGGCTATTTTTTAATGCAGTTTGGCCGGGGCCCGCCATCCTTGGTATATGAGGCCAGCGCCCTACTTGCTGGCGCCTTTACTTTTTAAAATTAAAAAGTAATGCATTTTTATTGTAAAACATTTTAAAAAGACAGCTAAGCAAAAAGAGAAAAAGAGAGACTAGTAGTAACATTGATACTGCTTCAATTGCTGGATATAAATTTATCTCATTTATATCCCCACAACAATCCTATAAGTTCAATACTATTATTATGTCATCTCTCATATTTTACAAATAAACTAAAGGACAGAGAGGTTGCATTATTTTTACAACATGATGTTGCCACTATTTAAACTTTAGTGTTTCTAAAGCCTGAAGTTGAATTTCAGAGCACTCAATCTGCGAATTCTAGAATACAAACACTGTGTGTATGTTGTTTGTGCTTTTTTTTTTTTTTTTTTGAGACAGGGTCTTGCTCTTATTCTGTTGCCCAGGTTGGAGTGCAGTGGTGCATATCATAGCTCACCGCAACCTTGAACTCCTGTGCTCAAGTTATCCTCCCACCTCAGCTTCCCTAGTAGCTGGGACTACAGGTGTGCACCACCAAGTTAATTTTCTTAATTTTTAGAGATGAGGGTATTGATATATTGCCTAGGGTAGAGTTGAACTCCTGGCCTCAATGTTTTCCTACTTCAGCATCCTAAAGTGCTGAGATCCTAGGTGTGAGCCAATGCACTGGGTGTGTTCCTGTTCTTGTCTTTTTCCTATGTATGTGTACTTATGAATCTATCAGAGAAATTTTCCTTAGCCTTCAACCCCTTTATTATACCTTGGGTAGAATGAGTAATGGATACAAATAAACGGTGGCATTTATTTGTGGATTATAGGTGTGGTGGCTCACACCTATAATCCTCGTACTTTGGGAGGCTCAGGTGAGAGGTGATGACTTGAGGCCAGAAGTTTGAGATACCATTTCTACAAGAAAATAAAGCTAGCTGCCCATGGTGGTGTGCACCTGTAGTCCCAGATATGCTGGGAGGCTGAGGTAGGAGGATCTCTTGAGCACAGGAATTTGAGGCTGCAGGGAGCTGAGATCTGGCCACTGCATTCCAGCTTGGATGATAGAGCAAGACCCTGTCTCTAATGGGTGAAGATGTAGAGAAGGAACCTCAGGCAATATCTGCAGATACTATGTTATTTATATGACTTTTCTTTATGTCAAAATTGTCTTTTTGCATGGTTGTATCAATTTATATTCTTCCCAGTTGTATGGGAGTGAAGTTTCTTCACTATTCTCTACTTTTGATATCCATTAGGTCCCCAAATGTTGCATATTCTCATTAAATTGTGCAATATTTAGTGCCTTTTAATTTAGCAAAAATTGCTTGTATTAACTGACATCCATACATAGTGCAAATTTTCTCTAGAATGTTGGAGACCTTGCTGTTTAAAACTGTATCAGTGTGAATAGAACATAACCATTCTTGCCTGAAGGATCTGAGCCACGCAGGTCACACTGACACAGGATTTTTAACCCAGTTACAAAGCTTTAGATAAGGAGTTTTCAGACCCAACAGTTCACATTTATCTTAATTTTGAGGTTTCCAAGGAAAGAGTACCCTGAGTCTACTTCTAAGTTCAGGCCCAGGTTTGCTGTTAACCTGAGGCTACACACGGCTCTGCTCTGCTTTGAGCCTATCAAAATGCTGCTTCTCTTAATTTTTACCCAAATCCCCCTTTTTCCAATAATCCAATAATGACACTTTTGTTTGGTGTGATGGGTCCAGGATCCTCTGAGGTAGAGCAAATTAATGACTCTAACTTTGTGCACTACAGGTTTGTTCCTGGTGGTTTTTACCAGGCGGCTTTATCAATTCTAAACAGCAGGCCCTAAATCTGAAAACAAAAGGAAAGTTTTACTCAGTATCTTTCTACAGATTCTTTTTAAAACAAGATGGATTCTTATTTGCTGATTATTTAAGTCCTGCCTGATGCTAATCGTCAAGATCATTTTTTCTTTCAGTTCTTCCAACATTCCAAGCTAGTCAGAGCAGCTGTTTTCTCTGCATGGAAAATTATTTCCCCAGATCTTTTTCTGGTAGATTTGATTCAAACATCACGTCGTTAGAGAAGTCCTCCCTGGCCATTTTAATCTAAAGCAGCCATCTGTCCTCACACTACCCCACCCCATCACCCATCACTCTATCTCATTGTCCCATTTTATCTTCTTTCTTTCTTTTTTTTTTGCAGCTTTTGGAAGGGGCTGGGTTTGAACTCGCTACCTCCAGCATATGGGGCCGGTGCCCTACTCCGTTGAGCGACAGGCGCCGCCTCTCTGTCTTTGTTTTTTGAGACAGAGTCTCCCTGTGTCACCCAAGAGTGCTGTGACGTCACAGCTCACAGCAACTTCAAACTCTTGGGCTTAAGCGATTCTCTTGTCTCAGCCTCCCAAGCAGTTGGGACTACAGGCGCCGCCACAACACCGGCAATTTTTTGGTTGTAGTTGTCATTGTTGTTTGTCCGGCCCGGGCCGGTTTCGAACCCGCCAGCCCCGGTGTATGTGGCCCGCGCCCTAACCGCTGAGCTACAGGCGCCGAGCCCCTATTTTTCTTATTCTCCGTAATTATCTTATTCCATTATTTATTATTTGTCTATCCCCAAGGAAACATAAGTTCCAGAAAAGAAGCGATAGCACGACTGCGCTGACAGCTCTGGCACTTCTGGTGCCCAGAACTCTTGACTGACCAGCCTTTGCGTAAAGTGTTCATAAATGGGAAACTACCCGCAACATTTTTCTCCTTCCCCTTTAAATACCCTCTAAATGGATCCACCCGCGTGACAACGCCGGCGACAGCGGCCTCGCTATTGGCTAGAGCATTTGCCGTTGCTGCTAGCAACCACTGTTTCCTACCAGTCGTGTCATCGCTCAGCTTGACTCTACCCACAAGACGTTCCAGTCGGTCCCGCCCCCAGGACGCCCCGCCCCGATCCGCGGTGAAATTGGCGCTGGCCCTTTAAGTGGAGATACTTCTAGTCCCCGGCCGCCGGAAGGGGAAGTTTGTGCCTCAGAACGCTGCCTCGCTGGTCCGAATTCGGTGGCGCCACGTCCGCCGGTCTCCGCCTTCTGCACCGCGCCTTCGGCGGCTTCCGCCTCAACAACTTCCATTCGCGGGGCCGGCCGCGTTGTGTGGGGGCTGGCGCTGAGAGTCGGGCAGCCGTGCGCATCCTGGCCGCTGAGAGGCGAAGATGTCGGACATCGGGGACTGGTTTAGGAGCATCCCGGCCATCACACGCTATTGGTTTGCCGCCACCGTCGCGGTACCCTTGGTCGGCAAACTCGGCCTTATCAGCCCGGCCTACCTCTTCCTCTGGCCCGAAGCCTTCCTTTATCGCTTCCAGGTACTGACCAGTGGCCGGGGGCAGCGGAGACTACAGCCCCAGGCGGCCCCGCGGCGGCGGAGCGCAGGCCGGCATGTTGCGGGCGCGCGGAGCCTGGTGGGATTTGTAGTGCGCCCGGCGCTGGCGGTTTAGGGCGGGGCCCCGTGGGCCAGCGTCGGCCGGGGGTCTGGAGCGAGGGCTCTAAATGGCTGGAGGCTAGGGTGGGCTGGCGGGAAGGGACTGCCTTCGCTTGTGTAGTGAGATTGTGCTTCCCGTCTTCCGTACTTTAATGATTGTCGTCAGTCTCTTGGGCGCCTGCGATTAGCAGCCTGGTCCATCTGGAGCTGTGCTCACTGACTGCCTTGTCACCCACGTGGGTGGCCTGTGGGTGTCAACTTGACCAACTTCGAGCTGACTTCTTTTTATATTAATGAAGGCTAGTTTTCCCCTTCTATATGAGTGCCTTAAGGTCATAGATACGGAGAACGAGAGTGTATATCTGCGTTTCTCTCAGGCCCTAATTTAGTATCTGGCATGTAGTAGTTGTACGTGTAAAGGAATGAGTAAAGGGTAAATTGCTGCAGAAATGGAAGGCCTTATTTTCTTAAGCGTGAAGGAAAAAGTCCAGAGTAACATTTCTGGCAAGAGAATGTTAGTTTTCTGGAGGCTATCTTTATTCACGAATCCTGATTTGAAACTTTAATCAGTGGTGGGTCAGATACCAAGATTTGACAATAATGTGAACACAGGACTTGGCTTGTGGATAACACTCTGTCTCCCCTCACCTCACTGGGTATTATTTCTTAGTTTTCTTTGCTAGTTCTTTTTGTTATGACCTTTAAATGTAAGGATGTGCCCCAGAGATCAGTTATAGGACCTTTTCTATAGACTCCCTAACCCTAGGTGATCTCTTTCGACCTCAGGGCTTCAAATGCTTGGAATAAACTGAAGACTCTGAAATACAAATATAAATATCTTCCGTCCAAATCTGTTTACAAATATTCCAGGATTTTCTATCCAGTGGTTACTTGAGATCACTTCTTGGATGACAAATAGTCATCCTCAGTTTAATGTACTCAAAACCAAATCCCTTCTCCCTGGTTGCCCTAAGAGTATTAGCACTCCAGTACTGGGGGATTTCACGTTGTCATCCATGAGTTCCTTTTCTTACTCCATAATCTGTTAGCAAATCCTGGTTGACTCTACTTTATACAGACCCGGAATATAATAATCCCTTCTCTTTCTCCATTGGAAGCCATTATCATTCCAACCCTGTTCCTTTTAATCTTCACTGTAGACAGCTAGAGTGATCCTTTTAAAACATAAATCAAGTCCCGTCCTCTGTTCAGAATCACAGACATTTTGTTAACTCTAGTAAAATCTAAGTTCTTTCGGTGGATGTGCAAGGCCCCTAATTGTCTCTCTGACCCCGTCTCCTGCTGTTCTCCACCTTGTGTGTTATACTCCACAGTGAGATCCTTGCTGTTACTTCAGTGCCTAAATGAATCCTTCCTTGGCCTTTGCACATACTGTTTCTATGCCTGAGGAAGATAATCATGGCTCCCTTACTTACTTCCTTACATCTTTCAGGTCTCTGCCCAGATGCTATCTGATTGGCAATCCCTTTTCCCATGGTCCTACATGAAATGGCGCCTCCTTCACTCTATCTCCCTTATCTTTTTTCTTAACAAATCACCTGTTGGTATTTGTTAGTCTGCTTTCCCCTTAGAGAATAAGACTCCATGAGAGTCAAAGATCTTGTCTTGTTTACTACTGTCTTTGCATTCCAGAATATTGCCTGGCGTGTAGTAGGTGCTTATATTGGCTGAATGGTGGGGATTGATTGGTCCCTTAATATGTGCTGGGCACTGAAGGGCTACAATAATGAATAGAACAGAAAAGATTTCATCTCCTGTGAGGAACATAGAGAGGTATGTGATGGAGAGTGACTTAAGGGGTGTAATATTTAATAGGATGTTCAGAAAGGCCTCAGAGAAGAGACATTTAAAGAAATCTGAATGGTGAGGAGCCAGCTGGCTTTGAGTAGATCTGGCTCTGGAGACAACCTTCCAAAGGCTCAGAGGCTGGGACTAGGAGCAGAAATACTGGGTAGCTAGAACGGAGTCAGCTGTAGGGCTGAGGATTGGTGGATGAGGGAGGGCAGGGAGACAGCCAGGGATGAGTGTAATAAAGAGAAGATGGAAAGGTAGGTTGAGACTTAATCATACAGGCTCATAACAAGAGGTTTTGAACTTTATTTTGAGGGCACTGTGAAGCCTTTGGAGCCTTTTGAACAAAGGACTGACAGATTGCTTACTGTGGAGTGGATTTGGTGTGCATGTGTGAGGAGTGAAGGAAGAAGCAATGGGATCAGAGAGGTGAATCCAGTTAGGTAAGAGAGATGGTGGTTTGGATTAGGGTGGCTGTGAAGATAGAGAAAAGTGGGTAGATCCTGCAGTTAAAGTAGATAGGATCACAGCTGATGATACGAAGGGTGAATGGGTGAAGGATATGGGACTCAGTATCACTATTTTTGCTGGAGCAACTGCGTGGTGGCGAAGCCTTTTACTGAGATTGGAAATGTTTAGAGAGCTCAGGTTTGGGGTTATGGATGAAGAGTTAGGTTTTGGCCATGTTAAGTCTTGAGATGCTTTTTAGGTGTCCAAGTGAAGTTAAATAGACAGTTGGATATAAGAATATGATTCTGGAGTGCAGCTGGAACTGTATACTGTTTTCTGTTTAACTTAGTAAATATTTGTTGGCTGAATGAAAACTGTGTGCTTCCTTCCTCAGAGCTAGTTGAGTAATGTGTGTGCATGGGGGGAGGGGCAATCGTTGCATATTATTTTGTGAGAAGGACCTGGTTAAAATTGACTTGTTTGCCCGTCTTGCTGAATCTCACTGGTGTAGTCAGATTAGTAGAAGAAGTAATATAAAAAAACTTTTCTCATAGGCTTCAGGTGTATAACGATAAAAGTGGTGAACTGGGGTGGCTCCTGTGGCTCATCGAGTAGGGCGCTGGCCCCATATACTGAGGGTGGTGGGTTCAAACCCGGCCCTGGCCAAACCGCAACAAAAAAAATAGCCGGGCGTTGTGGCGGTTGCCTGTAGACGCAGCTACTCAGGAGGCTGAGGCAAGAGAATCACCTAAGACCAAGAGCTGGAGGTTGCTGTGAGCTGTGACGCCATGGCACCCTACTGAGGGTGACAAAGTGAGACTCTGTCTCTAAAAAAAAATACGGTGAACTGATTAGAAAGAGTCATTATTCACGTTACAACTTACACAAATTTCCCCCATCTCCTTTGCGTTGTTTCTTCTGGGCTTGTTATTCTCAGACTGGGGGAAACTTCTGGTAGGTAGGATAGTGCACTGACTCCCCAGGTATTGAAAGACCGACAGCTGTACCTTGTCTCTCCTTCCTTTTCCTATGGGTGGACTCTTGCCTTTTCTTGACAAGTTAAACTTTCATACCTTTCTGGAGGGACTCTTTCGCAAATGGAGCAGTCCAGGAAACACTGCATGAAGGAATCTGCTGTGTAAGGATGGGGTGAGGGGTGCCTTAGCAGAGTTTCTCCTCTTTAGATGCTGGATCTAACAGCTTAAGAGAAAAGTGGAGGATGATTGATTGATCTGTGTGCACATGTTGGAAGGGACGAGTTATTTTTCCTGCTGATCCACAGGTTTCCTTTGTGTTCTTCTGTGTTCCTTTGGTTTGAAACTCCAAAGTTTAAAATGTTATTTCTTTAGTTGGACACATTGAAACAGGTGTGTATTAAGACTCATTACAGTGTTTATTGTTCATGACATCACCCTATTCTGAGTCTCTCAGACTTAACACTCATCAAATAGTTCACAATGATGAAAATTGTCTTCACATTGGTTTCTTATTAACTACAAGAGAAGTGGCAATTTCCTGCTGCCCTAGTGTTATTCTGAGATTATATCTCCAGGTATAAATACTGCCTGCATGGCAGTATTTCTTCATCTCTTTGGACAAAATTACATTACCCTCTTAAATCTGTGTTGTGCTTTCCTGTGTTATCTCATTTAACTCCCACAATTATCCTGAGATAAGTGTTACCCCCATTTATGTAGATAGTTTCAGTTTCTATTTCAGTTATGTCAAACAGAGTTTAAAGCTGTCTTGTTTAACTAGTTTGCATAATATCTACCAAAAAAAAGTTAGTGTTTAGCAACACATTTTTTGAGGATGATTTCTTGTAAATCAGCCATAGCAAATTATTTTTCCTTTTCTATTAGAGTAGGAGAACCATAAAATTAAACTATTCAGTCATGGTCTGAAGGCCTAGCTTAGTCCTTACTAGTTGGATGTCCTTCTACAAGCTGTTTATCCTGTCTGAGCCTCAAATTCTTTACCTAAAAATGGGGATATGAATTATTTTTCAGGTCATGAGAAAAAAATAACAAAACTGGGATAACATAATACAATTAAAAAAGAGAGAGATGGGGTCTTGCTTCATTGCTTAGGCTAGGTTTGAACTTCTAGGCTAAAGTGATCTTCCGGCTTTGGTCTCCCAAAGTGCTGGGGTTAAAGGCACTAGCCACTGCACCTAGCCAGACTCTCAGGTTCTCTTAATTTGCTTCCAGGAATCAGACACGACACCAACCAAACCTTGGTACTTATATTTGCCAAGCTTTTGCTTATATTACCACATTTTACACCATGACAACAACCCTAGCAGATTAATTTAAGATGTACAGACAGTCCCCAAGTTATAAACATCCGATTTGCATACAACTTATGCTTACCAACAGGGGCTATTACCGTAAGCCCTTAAGTTACAAACATCGGACTGACATCCAACTTGTACTTATGAACAGAGGCTGTTACACATAATAGGTAAATGTACTTGTTCCATCTTACATACAAATTCATTTTAAGAACAAACCTACAGAACCTATCTCGTTTGTAACCTGGGGACTGCCTATATTAGGTTAGAGAGACATTTCACACATAATAAAAAGGAAGGGAACAAACTTGGTCTTTGTGGCAAGTGTTTTGGTACACACAGTTTAAAATATTTCCTTAGCAGTCCTGTCCACATGAGACACTTCTGCTGTAGTTAGTGGATAAGGCTGCCCATTAGACCATGGCTTTGTTTTTTAACTTTTTATTGAGTTACAGTGTAGGAGGAGGAAAATGTATATACATTATAAATGTAAAAACTTGATGAGTTTTTCTTTTTCTTTTTTAATACATGTATTTTATTATTCTTCATTACATTATTTCCCCCCCCCCAATCCGTGATAAGACAGAATTGATTTACAGAAAAGAATACAGAAAACACCAAAGCTCCTGGTAGTGGGAGAGATTTCAAGTAGGGAGAGAGGCGCTCTCTCCGTTCCTCTCCCGGTCTTTCCCCGTCTCCTCCTCTAGGCCTCTAGCCTCAGGGTATATATAGGTGTATGGGTTCCTTGGCCAGGAAACGAATGGATGCAGTCCCTTC
>CAUYRH010054801.1:0-22865 GCA_963574655.1 Perodicticus potto
ATGCAGCCTTAAAGAAAGATGGAGACTTTACCTCTTTCATGTTTACATGGATGGAGCTGGAACATATTCTTCTTAGCAAAGTATCTCAAGAATGGAAGAAAAAGTATCCAATGTACTCAATCCTACTATGAAGCTAATTTAAAGGTATCATATGAAGGCTATAACCCAACTATAGTACAAGAATATGGGAAGGGTCGAGTGGAGGGAGCATAATTGGTGGGGCCACATCTATAGTACATCTTAGAAGGGTACAGCCAAAGCTTACTAAATGCAGAATACAAATGTCTTCATACAATAACTAAGAAAATGTCATGAAGTGTATGTTAAACAGTTTGATGAAAACATTTCAGATTATATATGAAACCAGCACATTGTACCCCTTGATTGCACTAATGTACGCAGCTATGATTTAATAAAAATAAATAAATAAATAAATAAAATTGATTCATAGAAATTCATTCTTATCAAAATCAACGGCTTTCTAAACTCTGTAAGCAAATTTTAAAAATTGCTTCTGGTTCACGTGCAACAGGCTTTGGGAGACCCTTATATATCTCTCTCCAGTGACTACAGACAAAGTCTTTACAATGATAACCTTGTCAAAGAGCTGTAAAATTCCTACTAGGTGGGTAATTCTTTGGAAAAGAACTAAAGAAATTATATATGGTGTCAGTTTTTTAAAGAAATGAAAGCAGATTGTGGGAACATAAAAGGAAACACATCAAAACTGTTTGGGATCATGAATTAAAGAATGAAGCAATGAAAGTTAATTGTAGGGAGCTCCTGTAGGGTTAGTTGTATTCTAAGTTCATGAGGTATGTTTCCCATACAGTACAATCCTAGTTAAAAAATGGTTAGTTCCATGAGTTCTGACAAATGTATGCAAGGCAATCAGGTAACTGCCAACACAATCACAGAATAAATCATTTTTACCATCCCCAGAAAAGTTATTTCATGCACACCTCCAGTCAATACGAACCCTCAATCCATCCCCTGCTTACCACTGACTTCGACAGATAAAATATGTAGAATACTTTCTCTAAAGCAACTCCTTTTCTTATGTCTCTCAAGTACCTAGCTATCCCTTTTCACTATTCATTTTAGAAGAGAGAAAGAAATATTCATAACCTATACTGTATATCCATATGTTCTTTGATATTTTTATTAATGTATGCCACTTACTTATATCTTTGTTTCCTGAAACTACACATTAATTAATTTTGCCTTAGGCATTTCCCAATACATTTAACACAGTTAAAGCTCTGATGTTCTGGTACCCACATAAGCATGCATAACAAGATAGAAATTAACAATGCTTCATAAATTTCAAAATAACGTATATAACTTGCCTATATTGATCAAATTCTATGAAGGAAGACCAAGTCCAAAAGAAATCTCTGTAATCTCATGGGTATCTATACATTCTATGAACCGCTTTATCCTTTGAAGGGAATTTATTCTATTGCCTGAATATAAGCTCTTGCTTATTTTGTAAGCATAAATTTAACAATTAGTTTAAGCGTGAGAGATGCAGCACTGAGTTAGTAAAATAAAATATTTGCCTAAAAGAAACTAACATTGTTTTGGTATTAAAACTGTGTGCTTTCAAAGCCTGAGGAGTTTATGTTTCAAGGATAGCCATCTCAGTCTAAGTGGAAGAATTCAAAATCTTCCTGATAATAATTCCAAGATACTGCCAAGTCATGTTCCCTTTATGAGCATGTAGCTACATGTAATAAAATTGGAGTATAGATATTTATCCTATATGTTTACTGAAGGGAGTAGAGGTACCCGTGTGAAGTCTTGTGTGTGATATTGAGGATACACAGCATGCTTAGTAAAAGAATAATTATTATCATTAAACAGATTACATCATTTAATACCTAGTAAAAGGCTAATAAGACTTAGTCAAGTTTACAGCTTCACTCATATAAGTAATTTGAAAAAGATTGCATGGATAATCAGGACTAGAATTTAGCACTGCCTGTAAAATTCTTTACCCTAATCACGTTGGTTCTCAAAGATCACGATGTATAATGAAATTTTCATCTATATGTCATGCGTTGAATTTAAAAACAATTTCATGAACTCAGTGCTTTTCACTGAGCTTAGGGTTAAAAAAAAAAAGCAATTCTGGGTGGTGCCTGTGGCTCAGAGGAATAGAGTGCTGGCCCCATATACTGGAGGTGGTGGGTTCAAACCCAGCCCTGGCCAAAAACAGCAAAAAAAAAAAAAAAAAAAAAAAAAGGCAGTTTTCCTGTCAGAATTCTGAACAAAGATAAGCAATGATACATGTTTTGATACAGAAAATTAATAGTTCTATGAGTGGAGTAGGTTGTAATCTGTCTAAATTTATAATTGTATTCAATTCTATCAATATACATTTCTTTTATATTTATTAATAAGCAGTCATATAAACATTTTATAAACATAGCATCTAATCCAGAAATAACCATATTATATATAATTATGTATAATTATATATAATTTATATTTCCCATACCATCAGTTTTGCATAACTTTCCAAAACTGATAGTCTTTTCCATACCCTCAATTTCATCAATAGTTCGAATGGATTAAATAAGTGATAGAGAACATTTTATACATAGTTCTAGTATTTTTTGACTGATAAATTGTAAATTCTATGAACCACATAATGTACAGGGATCACCAGTGTTTACATGGTATAGAAAGTAAAAAAACTAAATAATAAATCTGTTGAATGAATGAGTAAATATGGTCTGAAAATCAATTGATAGGTATTAAATTGTAATAATAGACCAATATGTTACTTAAATGCAATAAGTTTTTGGTCTAAGGAAATGATAGAATGTTTAAAATTATACACAGCACCTTTTCTTAATGCTGCTTTGTAACTAAGTAGGAACATTTCCTATAATTATTTCAGGCAAAATAATTTAAGAGGATTAGGAGGCTAGATAAATTAAACATATTCTGAAATACCCTCTCTGAAATAAACTAATTGCCTTTGTGTGTCAAGTATTATAAATGAAAGCTATTAAAGGCTTAAGCCCCTTCTTTCATTTGCTTTAAATGAGCATAACCATCTATATGCAAAACCATCTCCTGACTTCCTAGCACACTCAGGAAAAAAAAGAAGTCGAACATTTCATTGTAATTATTGAGGTTTAAAACAAATTTCACTACCACTCTTGCTTCATTTCCAACATTCTCCCTACTTTCTTTATATCACCCTGGTGTAAATAGACTTCAACATTTCTATCCCTTCAGTTTACAAAATTAATTTTGTCTATAGGCCTTTGAAGTTTTGTTCCATGTAACTGGAATTTTCTTCTCAATAAAATCCCATGGACTTCGTTCCTTTCATAAGACAGTACTCTTCTGGGAGGCATCTTAACCCAAACTGGCACTTTTCCTTTCAAATATGTCTATATTTACCTTTATGCATTTTTAAATAAAACGTAAATGCTTGGAATATTAAATTTGTTTGCTTATTTGTTTACTATCATTTTCCTCTTTGGAATGTAAGCACAGGTTGGGAGTATAGGAATTTTGATATTTCAGAGTGTTCATATCAGAACTTAATGATGTAAAAATGTGCATAGAAGATAGCAAAATATTATGTTTTACACTGAATACTAAAATAATATTAATAACTGTACTATATAATTAAATTATTTTTCTTTTGCATTTATTAATTTTAGGTAAATTTTCATAGTAGCCAAATATTGCTTATTTTAAGAAGGAAAAGAGTAATGATGTGTGCATAAGCATGTTTATACATATACATACATTTCATATTTATTATAAATATAAAAAGTTGGCTAAATGTCATGAATATGCTTACATTTTAATAATACTTTAAAGATAATTGTATTTTTTTTGCTTTATTTATTTATTTATTTTATTATTTTTTATTGAGTCATAGCTGTGTACAATAATTCAGTCATGGGGTACAGTTTGCGGGCTTCACATATAATCGGAGATATTTTTATCAACCTGATTGATATAACATTCATGATATTTTCTCATTTACTATGTGAAAACATTTTTTGATCCTTATGTAATTGTATTTTAATATCTAAGAGATCTCTGATGGCATTACTTTTACTTATGTTTTAATCTGTATTTGATTTATTAAAATTTATAACAAGGTGATTTGTACCACAAGAACCCTTTGCTAAATGCATAGCAAGTAGACAGTCCTTTGACCATTGTCATGAGACAGTGAACTTGAAAAACCACAAGCACACACAAAAGGTAAACTTCAGTTAGGAGATATAATGTTACTCTTAGGCTATTCCTTCCCAAAGTGGGGAAATATATCAGTTATAACAAGGGAAGGAAATGCTATATAAAATACTCAGTACTGGTAACACTGAGTATTATATGGGAATGCTTATATGTTAGCAGCTTCTTCATACATCTAGTATTTGTTTGCCAGGGCTGCCATAACATAACACTACTGACTAAGCCTAATAAGCACACCAATAATCTATTTTCTTAAAGCTCTGAAGTTAAAAGTTAAAGATCAGCCGGGCATGGTGGTTCACACCTCTAATCGCAGCACTTGGGAAGCCGAGGCAGGCGAATTGCTTGAGCTCCCTAGTTTAAGACCAACCTGAGCAACAGCCAGACCCTGTTTCTAAAAAATAGCTGGGCACCATGGTGGCCACCTGCAGTCCCAGCTACATTGGAGGCTGATGCAAGAGAATCCCTTGAACCCAACAGTTTGAGGTTGCTATGAGCTGTGATGCCACAGCACTCTATTGAGGGTGACAAAGTGTGACTATGTCTCAAATAAAACAGAAAAAGAAGTTCTAGATCAAAGCATCAACAGGTTTGATTTCTCCCATGATCTCTCTCCTGGGCTTGCACACATCCCACCTCTCTCTGTGTCCTCACACGGCCTTTCTTCTGTGTGCAGACAGATATCTCTGACGCTCCTGTGAAGAAACATCTTCTCACTTACAAAGACTCAGGAAAGAAAGGATTAGTGTCCAATCTAACAGCCTCACTTTAGCTTAATCAGTTCTTTAAAGTGCCTATCTCCAAATGCAGTCAAATTCTGAGGTATTTGGGGGTTGGGACTTCAACATGAATTTGGAAAGGGACACACTTCAGCCCATGACATTAATAAAGAAGAAAACCAGCTGGGTACAGGGGCTCATGCCTGTAATCCTAGCACTCTGGGAGGCCAAGGCGGGAGGATCACCTGAGCTCACAGACCAGCCTGAGCCAGAGAGAGACCCCTCTCTAAAAATAGCCCAGCCTGTGGCGGCTGCCTGTAGTTCCTTGAGCTGAAGAGTGTGAGGTTGCTGTGAGCTGATACCATGGCACTCTACTGAAGGTAGAGTGAGACTCTGTCTCAAAAAAATGAAAATAGGTGGCACCTGTAGCTCAGTGGGTAGGGCACTGGCCACATACACCCAGGCTGGTGGGTTCGAACCCAGGCCAGGCTTGCTAGACAATGACAGCTGCAACAAAAAAATAGCCAGGCAATGTGGCAGGCTCACATAGCCCCAGCTACTTAGGAGGCCGAGGCAAGAGAATCGCTTAGGCCCAAGAGTTTGAGATTGCTGTGAGCTGTGATGATAATGCACTCTACCAAGGGCAACGTAGTGAGACTCTGTCTCGAAAAGAAAAAAAGAAAAGAAAAGAAAGAAAGAAAATCTCTGGATGTCCTAGTGTATGAAATATGATATAAGTATTTACTTGGTGTCATACCAGTCATTTTTCTTTAAAGTTTAAAAATTTGAGGACGATTTCCCTAACATAGCGAGACAGCAATCACAATCATGCTTATTAAACAGTGCTTCTATCCATACCTCTGCATATAATGTCAGAGAAAAACCTTTTCTGTTTTGCTGAGGACAATTTTAACAGGTCAAGCAGAGATACTTCGCCAGTAAAGTTGAGAACAGAGTATGGATTTGAAATGATTGTTACTTAAGGGTATTTTCCATAGGTAATTAAGAGTCTGTAGGATAAATAGTTCTGCTTCTGTAATATCTGATTTCTTAGAATTCTAAACCATTTACTTACTTTATAATAAAAATATAAATCCACTACTAAATTTAAGGCCAGAAAATATGAAAGCATATTCCAATATTTGTTTACATCTCTTACTAGAATACTCCTTAACACCTTCAGAAAACTTAAGTAGAAATTTTAATAGAAATTTTATTCAAATTTTATAAAAAGTTAACATGTGATTAATGAATATTCTGTCAACAAAGTTTTTAAAAGAGAAAATACTTTTTTTTTATTTATTCCAACTTGTTTCAGTAATTTTCTAGATTGGAGAAATTGACCCTTGTATATCCAGAAAATGTCCCTCCTAATTAAACATTCCCAGAAATTTATTGATGATAGTAATGGATATATTGTAAATTCACATGCAGTATAATAACATTGTTTCATTCATCAACCAGATCAGCTACTATAAATTTGCTACCTCCATGCACCAGGGAATATAGGACTGATAAAAACAGAATATTGAAAAAAAGGCAAAGGTTTTGTTCTTCTCATCCAAACATTCCTCTGCTCACGGGGGAGACAAATTTTGAAATACATAATTGAATAAAGATCAAAATGTGTAATAATTTTATGTTACAAAGAGCAATACAAATGGTAGTTTATGAAAAATGTGACAAAGGGCAGTACGATGTTGCACAGGGTAGTTTTGGAGGCATTGCAAGTATAGAAACCTTTGAACAGAGTTCCAATCAAGGATGGGAGGGTCATCACTTAAATATCTGGAAAAAGAATAACACAGAAGAAAGAGCAAATGTTTAGCCTCTGAGCCAAGGGTAACATAGGTATGTCCAAGGATTAATGAGGAGGCTATCCAGCTAGAATAAACAAGATGGAGGGTGAAAAGAGATGATGTCACTAAAATAGCCAGGAAATGCATCGTTAAGCGACAACAATATCTATAGGGACCAATCATTTCTCTGGGTTCTACTAAGTGAGACGGGGAATCAAGTCAAGGTCTCCATGATCTAAGTTATGGGTTCAAGAGGATGTTTCTAGCCATATGATGAATGTGCTACAGAGAAGCAAGTGTACATGCAGAGACCACTTCTGAGATTGTTTGCATAAGCTGATGAAAAGAGTCTGAGCTCTTGAGGTAGTGGGATAACTGGGTCCCCCATTACTGATAACCTCCTGACACCCCCACTTCAGTGAGGGACAAAAATACTTTTTGCTTAACTGGTATTTTGCTTGACCAAGTAACCACAAGTGCCATGAATCTGCTTCTGCACATACCCGTTGTGCAATCTGATAGCTTGCTTGCTGCTTCTTTGTCTGCATCATTTACCCTATAAAAACTCTGTTTCCAAGCAGGTCAGGGCTGCTTTCCTAACTTATGGAGATAGCTGGCCAGCTGGTCTAATAAAGACTCCTTATTGGCATTTTAAAATTATTTACCCAGTGGTCATTTCGCTCACCCTGTAACACTCAAGAGTACAGATGAAAAAGCAGAAAAGAATTGTCTTGGTCATATACTATATAAAAGAGAGGAGGCAAAATGTTACTACCAAAGTCATTAATCTGAAAAACTGAAATAGCAATTGTTTTAATTGAGATGGAGAATAAGGGAGGAAGCAAAGATGTGAAAGTGGTAGGCATAACCCAACCGTATATAAATATGAATTTTAAGATACCTATGGGATACCTTGATGGAGACATTTAGGGTATGATAATTGGAGATAATGCACTGAAGAAATTGCAAAAGCTTTTATCTAATGAAGGTAAAAAATTATAATATTGTTGGTTCAGAAATTATTTATGATTAATACTACCTGGAAAAAAAAGCTCCCTAATTATATATTTGTAAATTTATCTTAATATAAAACTTGAAAATAAGTAGGATGTTTCTCAGAAATATTTAGGTAACTGGTATTGAGTTTAAGAGTAAAAGAGTGGTACCAATGTTCATCCTTTAATATATACTATTCCCAGTTGACCAAAAATTGGAATAATTTGCACAGAGAATAGAAACTTTTCTACCGACTCCTTAGCAGAAGGTTCTAGTGTGTTGTGGGAATGCAAGTCAAAGTTTGTCTTTTCAGAAAATAAGACATAGAAAGAAGAAATATTTGTTGATTATTCATGTAGTGGAGCAGGCAGCAACCCAAGATTATGATGGTGACTCTATCCATCCTATGAAGTGAACTAAGAAGTGATCCCACTACTTCTGGCAATACCAGCACAAGAGACAGATAAGAACACCTACTTATGTAATTTCTCTGAAAGAAGGTATTGATCAGAATTCTTTTTTTTTAGAGCCCTTGCTGCAGAGGAAAGACTCTTTGGGTTCCTGCTGAGTCAACTTTAATACCTTTAAATTTATTTAGTTCTTCTGCATCTGTACAGATATGCAGTATTAGTAATTGGGATAAACTATGAATAAGCTTTATGAAGTCATGTTTTGGGGAGGGGATCGGACAATTGTTACCATAGAGACCTTGTAACTAATGTCGTATGCTTCTTGGGAATGTTTTCCATTGCCTGTAAATTTGATCTCTGTGATATAAGGCTGGTAGACAAACCAAAACACAAGTTTAAAGAGTGTTTCCGTATTATCACTTTCACTTGTAATTATCAGTATCATAGTGACTGTACCTATTTTAATGCTTTATATAGTGAATATACATCATTGTGGCCATGCATGTTAATAAATTTTCCACATGCTAAACTGGGAAAATAGCCAAAGTTGGTTATACCACATCACAAATCTAAACAACACACTGGCATACAGGCAGACTTTTTTGTCTATTGGTGTCTTATTCACTAGTTGAGGATCACATTCCTATGAATTCCTTTCAGCTTCTCTAATATTAAAAATAGACATAGGGGGGCGGTGCCTGTGGCTCGAGTTAGGGCGTCAGCCCCACATACCGAAGGTGTCGGGTTCAAACCTGGCCTTGGCCGAACTGCAAAACAGAAAAAAAATAGCTGGGCGTTGTGGCGGGCGCCTGTAGTCCCAGCTACTCGGGAGGCTGAGGCGAGAGAATCGCCTAAGCCCAGGAGTTGGAGGTTGCTGTGAGCTGTGTGACGCCATGGCACTCTATCGAAGGTGATAAAGTGAGACTCTGTCTCTACAAAAAATAAATAAATAAATAAATAAAAATAAAGTATACATAGTGTGGTGCCTGTGGCTCAAAGGAGTGGGGCACTGGCCCCATATACCAGAGGTCGTGGGTTCAAACCTGGCCCCAGCCAAAATAACTGCAAAAAAAGAAAGGAAAAAGGTAGACATAAGCAAATGAAGTCTTCAAAATCACAAATTTTGACAGACATATGAAAAATTTTTATTCAAGTTACACCTATGTGAAAATCTTATATATATACATGTGTATACACACACATATATAATATATACTAGGCACTTACAAATCCCCTTCTAGAATATTAACATTAGATTTGAAATTTTAAGCTATTATATGAGTTGTTCTTGCATACAACATTAAGAAAAATTCGACAGCACATCTAAATGTTGAGTTTTAGTTAAAACTATGTCTCTAGCCAGGGAAATCCTTTCCCCAATGAATAATTGCCTTTTAGACAGACCATTAACATAGGCAATGATTACTATGACACTGTAAATGATTTAGCAGGTGGCAAATATAAAGTATTTTAATGGGACTTAACTAGTTGTAGACATTTGAAACCTCAAATAGTGTTCTGTAATGACTTTCCAGTAATTGTGCTAAATGACTAATTTAATCTGAGCTATCTTTTAAATTAAACTCAGGTATGAAATTTTACTACCTTTAAAGATCCCCTATGGATTTAGTGTTAGGTCCATTTATTTCCTGCTACAAAGAAAATAATCCTTATACCTCCTCATAACATTTCCTTGCTTTCAAAATTATTGAACCAAAATGTAATAGATAAAACTACAATCTTATTTTCTGATGAATTTTCCATGAAGCACTGAAGGAAATTTTTATAAAACCATATAACCTTGTGGTATTTTGATTTATATATATGGGGTATCCTTTTTATATCAAATTCATAAAAATAATGCTGATCAGCATTTAAAATGCAATAATATTGGGTTCCAGTTCCAGTTATCAAATATATACGTGCAAATATTTCTGTGTGTATACGTGCATTTTATCTAAGCACAGAAAACTCAAACATGCACATCTAGTTTTACATAGTTCAAACCGTATACAAATTGTGTTTAATTTTTCTGAGTATATAACCATCCATAACTTATATTCCTCAACTCAGTTATTTGTGATACTTATCCAACTCATGCGTGCAGCAATGGTTTCATTTATTATAGATCCATGTATTACCTCATTTTAAGTACATATTTCAATGCATTTGTTTATTTCATCCATTTCCTTCTTTGTGGACATAAATGATTTAATCCAAAGTTTTGCTATTGAAACCAATAATGTAACCAACATTTGTTTCTCCTTTTTGGTTTAAACAACAAACTTTTATTTCTCATAGTTCTGGAAACTGAGAAGTCTAATACCAAAGTGTCAGCTACTTAAGTCCCCAGCAAAGGCCTTATTCCTGACTTACAGTTACCTTCTTGCTGTGTCCTCATATGGTAAAAAGAAGAACTTAGTCTTTCTTCCTGCTCTTGTAAGGATACCTATTGAGTCACAGGAGCCCTCACCTTCATGAACTTATGTAAATCTGATTATTTCTCAAAAACCCACCTCCAAATACTATCCGTTGGGGGGTAAGAGCTTCAACATATGAATTGGGGGAGGGCACAAACCTTTTGTCCACAACAGTTGATGAACGGTAGGTGAAAGGGACGTCCGAAAAGAGTAACACAAAGACAAGATGTGTTGATTGATTTTTGCTATTCAATATTCACCTCAAACTTAATGGCTTCCAATGTATTTCATCATACCTCTTGTTTCTGTGGGTTGACTGGGGATTGGTTGAATGTTCCTCTACTGGTCTTGCTTGCTTGCAGTTGTAATCAGTTAGCAGCCGGGGCTGCCGTGTGGCTGAATGTCTAGGCTTTAGGTGCCAAGAGGCCATCTGGCCTCCCTCCAAGTGATGGCTCTTCCTCCAAAACCACTCCGTGTGGCCTGGTTCCTCAGCAGGGGAAATCAGACTTCCTTCATGGTAGCCCAAGACATGTCCAGGGGTGTAGGACATTCTTAATTCCTGCCCTTAGAAATTCAGAAACATCACTTCTTCCAAATTCTGTTGGTCAAAAAATCATAGACCACACCCAAATTAGGTGGCAGAAAAATGTACAAACATAGAAGAGTACTTTTAATGGTTAGAATGTCACTAGGAAGAGAAAATAAGGTACCAGGGAAAATTTTTTTCAGTTTTATGTAGCATATGTCATTTCCTAAATGTCTACTTATCACATCACATATTTTATAATATTTTTTTCACGTGTAGGTTTTCATTTTAACATTATGAGTTATTTTATTTTATGTTTAATTCTACATTTTTCCTTATTTTTGGAGATTGCTCCATTTTTGAGGTCCATAGCAATCATTTACAGTGTCATATTAAGAAATGCAGCTTAAATATATTTGCTCCCACTGTTTGAGGGTTTTATAGTTAGAAGATGTCAGAGCTACTGAGCCTACAGAATTTTTCTTAACAAAACGTCTCAGAATTTAACTTGTAATAATCTTCATTATAAATCATCCTGAACTGTGAAGGAAAATGTGAAGCTTCTTATTTGAAAGAAAGAAAAAAACATAGAAATCTATAATTTGACACTATTGTGTATATTTTTTCACTAGTAGAAAATATAGAGAAATTTATTCCAGTTCAGTGTATTATTACTATTAATTAGCAAATTTTCTTTTTTTTTTTTTTTTGAGACAAAGTCTCACTATGTCGCCCTTGGTAGAGTGCTGTTGTCACAGCTTACAGCAACCTCAAACTCTTGGGCTTTAGCGATTCTCTTGCCTCAGCCTCCCAAGTAGCTGGGACTACAGGCACCTGGCACATGCCCAGCTATTTTTTGTTGTTGTTGCATTTGTCACTGTTGTTTAGCTAAATGCTGAAACCATGAAACTCCTAGGAAAAATAAATACAGAGAAAAAGCTACATGACATTATCTGGGCAGTAATTTCTTTTGACTCCCAAGAACAAGTAACAAAAGCAAAAATTAAAAAGCAGGACTACATCAAATTCCAAAGCAGACTATATATCTAATAAGGGGTTATTATCCCCCAAATTTAAAATTTATGTGCTCAACAATTAAAAAAACAAATAATCTCATTTAAAAAATAAACAATGGTCTAATAGCTGTTATATCTTCAAATGTTTATAAAGATAAATGATATGTTGAGATACCAGCAAATATCATCCCTGTCATGATGGAAAGATAAACATAACAAGAAAACACCACCAACAACAACAGAAAAACAACTACCAAAAAAAGAAAATCTTCCATGCCTTTATCATGTAAAAAACTGAATTTTTCAATAAATTTCTGACCTTGCTTAGACTATCTTTGTCCAGCAATTGCAATTATGATATCAGAGAAAAACAGCTTATATAAAATTTCAAAAATAACCCAAATATTTTATCACCCCTCTTCTATGTAAGATCGAACATCCCACCCACTCAGATGGTTAATGAGTACGTAGACCGCTTACGCCAAGGAGGTTCTAGCAGATGAAGCACCAATAAAGCCTCATACAAGCTCATGTATAATTAAATTTTCTTCTTTTTGTGTCTTTTCCATTGTCATATAAAAATATATCCATGTTAGACTGCTAGAGATATGTGGACTGGTGATTACTTGTGTGCATAGCCCCAGATAAACCCATCATAATCAGCGGACAGCTGTGTGTAAACTATCCTAGCCAAGGTCAGGAGAGCTGCCTTGTTGATGCCTACTTGACCACATAAATGAAAATGTACACACATTTTTGTCCTTTTCAGATTTATTTTAGCAAGAACAAATTCATTATAATCTCCAGACTTTACTTAAAAATTATCTCTCAAATTGGGAGATGCAACAGAATAGAATATCATGAAATGTAATTCTACATGCAATGATGTTTTAACAAGTAAGAAGTCAGTTCTGCACACAGTGAATATTCAAAATCATACTTTTACTAATAAATTATATAGAATCACTATTTCACAGCGAAGCATAATTTAAGAGTTCATAACATATGAAATTAACACTGAGAAATGACAATTAATTTGGCCATCTGCACTAAACTTACTTAATCCCTTTATAAGGAAATATTGGTAGAAAAACTATAGACTGAAAAAATACGGCATAGCACCAAACATGAGCAGTAAGAAAGTCACTTACTTTTCAAGGAGTTAAATATAGAGGGGTGCATATTACATATAAAAACCATATGACTCTAATTTATATTATCACTCGTCTACTGTGGTAATCAGCAAGAAACAACATTTCATAATGTCCACAATTTATAATTATGCCTCACTGATAAATTACTTAAATGCACTGGAAATGTCCTGTTTGATTTTCAGTTAACATCAAAAGCAGATTTCTATGTCTTTTACTGGAACATTCTAATTCACGTTAGAAAGAAAGTCATTTAGCTACCACAAGCAAAAAACATTGCATGTTAAGTCAAGTGTAACTGTGCTGCTTTTTCCAGAGAATGTGTTTTTCATCATCACATCTGGGCAGTGTGTAGAAAGAAAGTGTGATTAAAATAGAATTGTGCCCAGTGGTGCAAGGAGAGGAAACCAATAAGTCAAAGCAAATAAATAAATACAAAAATTTTCATGAACAAATTGAAGTTAAGAAAGGGTAAAAACTAGTTGCTATTATATAAGACAAAGTCATGAAAATAAAATATATGACAAATACTAAGCTATTGCATCTACTCTGGGAAAAACGTCTAAACTTCCAATCTAGTGAGTGAAACACACTGAAATGTTTTTAATATTTTCACAAAAACATTTAGGTTTGGTACCTATAGCTCAGTGGCTTGGGTGCTAGCCACGTACACCGGAGCTGGCAGGTTCAAACCCAGTCCTGCCCTACCAAACAACAATGACATCTACAACAAAAAAATAGCCGGGCATTGTGGCGTATGCCTGTAGTCCCAGCTACTTGGTAGGCGGAGGCAAGAGAATTGCTTAAGCTCAAGAGTTTGAGGTTGCTTTTATCTGTGATGGCAAGGCACTCTAACAAGGGTGACACAGTGAGACTGTGTCTCAAAAAATAAGAAAAAGAAAATAAATAAAAAGTAAAGCATTTAAATTCTTAGTAGAGTGTTTTTGTTCATTATTTAAACTAGTATTACTTTATTAAAGCCTTAATTCATATAGCTATTAGAGGTAATATTGAAACTATGAAACATTTGAATAAATCTATGATCAAGACCACTTAATTTTTTTTTTCATTCAACAGTTCTACAAAAATGTATCAAACATTTTCTAGGCCCTGCTTGTGCTTTTAGTGATAGAACAATCGATAAAACCGACAACATGTCTACTGTCAAGAAACTCACTATTTAGTGGGAACAAGCAGATACTAATGTAATGAACATAATAAAAAGTACTTCGCCACTTAAGGATTAATACTCTGAAAAACTGTGCATATGTGAAGGGTCAGGAGAAATCTTCTAAATACGGATCAAAATTGTTTTCACATGTTAGAGGAGTCTTAAAGACATATTGTCACTAAAGTGAGACTTTCTCTTTGAAGTAAATGGCAAACTTTGAAGAGAAGAGATAGAGTATGGTAAATCTCTCTCTGTGTGAGCCAATATTAGTGCAAAGTCTGTGGCCCATTTAAAGGCCGTCTTCTGAATGGCTACTTATGTTCATCCTAGACATGGGCAGTCCCACCCCAAAGACAGATTGTCATATTGCCTAGCCCGTGGCTGCACTAGGCAGGACCTGTGGAAATTGACATTAGCAGGTGGACACAGGTAAAAATTAGCTCATAACTAATCAGGTTGGCCTCTCAGCCTGGCTTCTGCAGGCAGGCAAAAGGGTAGGCATCGTCAAATGAGGCTTCTATTTAGAGAAGGCATCTGAGCAGCTGGTTTTGGGATGGGCCAGACCCTGCAGAGGGATTGCTTAAATCTCCAAAAAGACGTGCTGATGACATCACTGGAGCCAGGGTGTAATAGCCCAGCTCAGAGGTCACTGCAAAGCAATTAAAGGGACAATAACCCCCTCAACCCCCCACTACAGCTCTAGGAGTTTCTGCAGAGGACGTCCTCCCATGAAAGAGGCTAAAACTGGTAAATTGGTCCCCTAGAAAAGAAATAAGAACGAGCAGCGTTTTTTTCATGGCTTTAATAAGTGTGCTTTTCTCACTCCCTGTCCTAGTCAATAGCAATTTGGTCAGATGACTTCCAAGAAGCCTAATAAGCTCTAACATAATTATGGATACGAAATTTGACATTTGCAAAACATTTGCATCCTTTTAAAATTCTCTTTCTAGGCTGTGACATTAGCAGAGATACTCAAAATATTTGCCACATCTCCTTTTTTCAATCTTTACTTGTGGAACATTTCAAACATGTATGCAAGAGCAGAGAGAACAGTACATATAATGAGCCCTCTTGTACTTTAGTGATTATTAACTTGGGTTACTTCATCTATTTACTGCCTCCCCCCTTCTAGGACCCCACTGGGTTGTTTTGAAGGAAATCCTACAGTCATATCATTTAATCCCCAAATGCTTCAGAATGTATTAGGTTGAAGCTATGTCATTTTCTGATAGACAATAATATTTATTTAAAGTTGGGGGCTGGGCACGGTGGCTCATGCCTGTAATCCTAGTACTTTGGGAGGCTAAGACAGGAGAATTGCTTGAGGCCAGGATTTCAAGACCAGCCTGAGCAAGAGGAAGGAAGGAAAAATAGATTAGCTGGGCATGGTGGTGCAAACCTGTAGTGGCAGCTACTTGGGAGGCTGAGGCAGGAGGATCACTTGAGCCCAGGAGTTTGAGATTTCAGCGAGTGTGATGAAACCACTGCGCTCTAGTTGGGGCACTGGAGTATGGCCTTGTCTCTAAAAACTAAAGAAATAAAATAAAGCTGACTTATTGGAATAAAGTTTGAATAAAGCGGTCCACCCATTTTTGCAGCATCTTCATCTTGCTGCTTCTCCTCTCTCTCTGCCCCATCTTCCTTCTCATGTCCTCTGTGTTTAGATTCAGCCAAGAGGGAACATCTGAGGAGGAAGTTCAGTAGCACCCCTCATGCTTGAAGGGGATGTTCCAAGGCCCCAATGGATGCCCGAAACTGTGGATGGTCCCAAACCCTGTAGCTCCTACGTGTTTCCCCTATATGATCATGTTGTGTGGGCAGTGCAGACAGCATGGAGATACTGGACAAAGGAATGATTCATTTCCCAGGTGGGAAGGAGAAGGATGGTGAGAGATTTCCTCATGCTACTCAAAACAGTGACTTGCAATGCAAAACTTATGAATTACTTCTTTCTGGAATTTTCCACTTAAGGTCCCAGTTAAGGTTCCCCAAGAGCAACCAAAGCTGCTGAAAGCAAAACTGTACATGATCAGGGGCTACTAGGAATTTGTCCTGGGAGCCCCAGGCTTCTCTGGAAAGTGCCTGACTCGGTGGGGTCCCCACCCCACTCTCTTAGGTGCCCCAAATTGTACATTTTCTACCTCCTTAGGAATTTTTATTCTCAACAAATTCTGATTTTCTGAAATAAAGAGGTTCCAGATAAGAAAACTGGTGCCCTGGAGGATACAGGGCCTCCTTTGTACTTTGGGCCTAGTGGGTCTGACATTTCTGAGACTACTTTCAGGGTGGAAGGAACCCTGGGTTTGACCCTCAGCTTTGTTGGCCGTTGCTGTGTGACCCTGGATAAGTCACTTGACTACTCTGGGCTCTAGTGCCCTCAGATGTCACAGAGAGAACATTTGTGCATTTACTATTCCCTTTCTTTCTCACTGTAAAATCACGTCTACTGTATAGCAAGGTACGTAGCATGCAGTGAGCACTCACTCCTGTCTGCTCAGCAAGTAGATTGGGTGTTCTCAGGAGCCTCCATGCCCAAGACTCTCATCCGGTCCTGCCTCCTCCGCACACCCCACTTCCTACACTTCCCACTCATGGATGGGAATCTCCTCTCATCCCTTTCTCTGCTTGGTTGAGAAGGAAATAGTTGCAGACTCCATGGAGGGAGAAGTGAGCCAGCACTGGGGAGGCCGCTTCCCGGCGTCCTTGATTGAACGTCCCCTTTCTGGGTGATAGCCTGGGTCCCAGTGCTCAGCTCTATTTTGGTCGCCTTTTGGCATGTGTTGCTTTGCTGAGGCCAGGGCCCTCAGGGACAAAAGGCCAAAATCTGCTACAAGAATGGTAATTTGAGGAAACTTGGCGCCCTGCCCCTGGGGCTTCGGTGTTCTTTAGGACAAGTTGAGTAATGATATCATGGACTTAATTACCTTCTGGATTACATAGGGCCCTTGACTCTGGGCTCCAGCCTCTGGGAGGCCCCCAGGAGCCTAATTTAGGAAAAGGAATCAGTGGGCTGGCAGCTGTTGAAAGTGCTCAGCTCCCTCCTTCAGCCAAGAATATAAGAAAAAGACGCTTTGAAAACACCTTGCTTTAGAGGCAGCTCTTCCTTTCTGAGCTCTCCCAGGACAAAAAGGCTCAGTTCTTGAAGATGAAAGGGCCCATAAAGGTCATCTTGGCCCGATACACTTTCTAGTACCCCTAAGAGGTGGTCATTCTGGCTGTGCTAGATTACTTGCAGTGATGGGGAGCTCAGTCTCTGGAGACAGACCATTTGGTCACTGGACGGCTCTGACTGCCAGGCCTTACCAACCTGACTTCTACATAACCCAAGTGTGCCCTGGTGTCACTGGCATTGCCCTGGTTTCACTCTGTGGAGACACAGAACAAGTTTGAATTCCTTTTCCTTGTGACAGCCTGTCAAATATTTGAAAGCAGGTCTCCCACCCCTGGGCTTCTTCTTCTTTAGCCCCCTGGGTCTGGGCTAAACATAGCTCTTCAGCCATTGCTCATAGGACGTGGCTTCAGTGCCCATCATTATCCTCAACACTTTCACTGCATAGGCTCCGGTTTGTCACAGTCCTTCTGAAAGTGGGGGGCCCTGGAGGGTCTGATCCTTGCAAAGAGGAGCAGGAGGCTCACTTGTCTGTGACCCCCACACATCTCCTAGCACGGCTCTGTTTGGTAGACACCCCATATCTCTACTTGCAGCAAACCTCCTCCCCCGTCTTTGTCACACATGCTGCTGCTAAGCTGTGCCACCCCCTCTGGGATTTGGGCAGCTGCATTTCAGGGGCCAAGCTCAGAGCTTTCTGACATCTGTCCCCATTAAAGTTTCACCTTGTTGGACTCGTGCTATATTGTTCCAGGCTTTCTGAGTGTTTTGGGACCCTACTTTTCTCATTCACCATTTGCCAGCTCTTCTCAGCTCAGGGCCACCCACACCGCTGATGAGCAAGCTGTCTGCGTTAGCCCAAGTCATTGACAAGCATGCCTAGGGGACTGGGCATGTGTGGCCCTTTCAGGCTTATGTCCAGCACCCTTTGGGGGCTGGTCATTCAGCACACAGGCTGTACAGTCGGGCAGCTGCCATTTTCATGCCTGCTCACAGGTGTCTGGGGAAGCTGGGCTGCAGTCCAGAGCCTCGGGTTCTGCGCTGGACCCCTGGCCAGGGTGTCTTGTTGGAGTCCCCTGTGCTACCTCCTGCTGCCTGTTTGGAGGGTCAGCAACTTCAGTTGGCCCTGGAAGCCAGAAAGGAGGGGAGCCCTGAGCTGGGGCAGCTCCTTCCTGGGGGAGGGGGGATGGGGGTGGGGTCCCAAGTGACAACAGACCCAAGAGAGGAGAAAGCAGAGTGTACGTCCTCAGACAGGTCAGCTCCCCTGTGCAGCCTCTTCCGGGGGCTGGACTCAGTGGCTTTATAGCTACAGGGACGTAGGTCTCACGTTTCTCGGCTTTTGTTTCTCCTTCAGCCCCCCCCTCCTTTCCCTCCTTCTCCTCCTCTGCCTTCCTTTGGATGGTTTCTTCTCTGTGCTCACCATTGCCCTGGGTTCATAGGTACAGAGCTGACCGAAATACCAGCTCATCCTCCGGGTCACAGGCCAGCAGGCAGGACACATGTCAGTCACCAGCCTCTGTGCCTGGTAAGAGGTGGCCAGAAGGGCACACAGGGCACGATGGGAGCACAGAGCTGGGGGTTGGGGGCTCCCAGGGCCTGAAGCTCTGCCCTGTGGCCTTCAACAGCCATTGAACTGGCCCTGGACTGACCACACCTTGGCATCTAAATGACAGCTTTCCAGACCTACTTTCACATCTGGAAGATAAAGTATTTCTCTGTTGGACTCCAGGCTTACTTTTAGATTTGGGAAATATGTTCCCCATAACAGTGACCTTAAGGTCAACCCAGGTCGCTTTGGGATTCATGATGCTGCTGAATTCTGGGACAAAGCCTGACCATAGGTCAGGGGGATCTATTTGAAGCGGGGCTGCCTGGGAGCCGGGGCCTTTGAGAGGCAGGAGCTCCCAGTTCCTTCTGGAAAGAGCATAGACTCTGACATCAGACGGTCTGGGGTTTGTGCAGCACTTTTCCTCTCACGGGCTGTGTGGCTTTGAGCTTCTTAGCCTCTGTGGGCCTCTGTTTTCCACATCTGTAAAATGGGGGAAATACTTTGCATGGTCATGATGAGGATTAATTGAATGAGTGCGGGGGCACGGTCACATTTATTACTTCGGCCCTCTGCCTCTAAGAGTACTATGAACTCTTTTAAAAAAAATCTGTGACTGTTAAAAAAGGGAAAAAATGAAGAAGAAAATTAATGATGAAAGTTCCATAAGGTGCTTTGATCATGTTTTCAGGATGATTCCTGATTCGTGTTTCTTGCACAGGTAACTTCTTGTAAGTTTGCTTTTCTTTTCAATCAGATTTTTAGGAAGTCTTTATAGAGGGGAAAAAACACAGCTGCATTTCAAAAGCAAAAGCCTCCAGGCTTTGTCCTCGTTGGGGAGAGCAGGGCCTTCAGAGCAGGAGTCACGCAGTGCGTCCTGGTGAACAGCGCTGGGCCAGGGCCATCCTGCTCTGTGAGAGAGGTGGGGTGTAAAGCAGGGAGACCTGGGGTGCTGAGCTGGATGTACTTTTGAGTGGCTAGCACAAGAGGATGGAATAGTGCCATCCAGTGACACACAGAAGAACATGTGGCTTTGCCACTCACTTCTCCTGGGCCACCAGCCAGGGTTCAGGGCAGGGAGGTTCAGGATGGGGAGGATGCCTCCTGCTCCTCTGACTCTCCCCTCCCCTCTTCCCTTTTCCAGGCCAGGCCTGAGCTACATGTTCCCCAAGCTGCCACTGTCCCCATTTATCCTTAGTAGGACTCAGGCCAGGCTTGCTGCCGGTTCTGCAGGTTGACCAGATCCTCATCTCATGATTGTCTCCCATCTTGGACTGGTCTCCTTTCCTCTCCTTCCTCCTGAAACATTGTGCCCTTTCATTAGGATTTCCCAACTCTGAATTCCGTGCTGTGGCCAGTGCATGCCATTCCACACTCAGTCAAGTCAAATTTCATCCTATTTATAGAATGATGCAGGGATTCAGAACTTAGTGCCCTGTCTGCTGGCTGGCAGCCACAGCAGAGTCTCTGAGTCTCTTTTCTTTTTTTTTTTTTCTGTATTACCTGAAGTTTAAGCTAATTATTCTCACAAGCAATATGAAAATACATTCTCACTAGGAAAGAGTTTAAAAATGGAGAAATAGAGGAGGAATCAACAGAGTAAAATATGTATGCTCTACTTCATTTAACTCTGACTGTGAACTGTTTCATTGGTACGTTTCATTCCAGTCTTTTTTCTGTGCATTTACATACAATTTATCTGGCTTTTGCCTGCAACTCATGGGAGGTGATCCTTGTTTGCCTGAGGCTTTGGGCTAGTCTGATGGTAACAATGTGATTTCAGGTGGACTGACCATACCAGATAGATGGAAAGTGTGATTTAGGGTGGAGGCTCTGTTTCATGTGGTGTTGGTTAACCTGGAAACTAGGTCAACCAAGTGGGAAATTCATCCATCCACCCATCCATCCATCCATCCATCCATCCATCATCCATCCATCCATCATCCATCCATCATCCATCCATCTATCAGCCATCCATTCATCTATCCATCCATCCTCCATCATCCATCCATCCATCCATCCATCCATCATCCATCCATTCATCCATCATCCATCCATCCATCATATTCATCCATCCATCCATCATCCATCCATCCATCCATCTATCATCCATCCATCATCCATCCATCCATCATCCATCATCCATCCATCCATCCATCATCCATCCATCCATCCATCCATCATATTCATCCATCCATCCATCATCCATCCATCCATCCATCCATCTATCATCCATCCATTATCCATCCATCCATCATCCATCATCCATCATCCATCCATCCATCCATCCATCCATCCATCATCCATCATCCATCCATCATCCATCCATCCATCCATCCATCATCCATCCATCTATCATGCATCCACGCATCCATCCATCCATCCATCATCCATCCATCCACCCACCCATCCATTCATCATCCATCCATCCATGATGCCCGTGTAATAAGCACTCTGAACACCGAGGCTCAGGTGATCTTCTCTGTTTGGTGATGCTCTTTGCATGCTGTCATGTATTGAAACCAGGAGAGTAACATGTCCATGACTCCATGGGAAAGGATGATGGGAGATACAGTTTTGGCACTTAGAACTTCTTTACTCAGCTGATTTTAATTTGAATACTGCATTGTGAGCAAGACAGCTTTCAGTGGGTTCTCTGAGTTCTTCTAGAAACTTATTGAACCTCAGGATTGGGGGAATCTTCCTAACAGTTAGTGTCATAAGTGAAGGTGGTCTTGGGGACAGTGCCTTCAAGTTTATAGTTGGCCTCAACTCATCACTGGGTATGAATGTGTGAGGGGTGCGCATATTTAAATTACTTGATAAGAAATGCTATTCATGTCTCTGGGATTTGAGTCTCACCTTTCATGTACTTGGAGATCTGCTTTAGGCCTGTTGTGCCTCAGTTTCCTCATGTACAAAATGAGGTTACTAATAGCACCTGTAACCCTAGGATTGTTATAAGGAGTAAACTAATGAATATTGGTAAAGTTCTTAGGATGGTACCTGCTATGGAGTTAGGGCTATGGAAGTGATGATAATAGTTTCCATGCCAAACCACTGAAGTCTAGCTTGTTGCTTTTAATAGCTGAATAAATACCACCTCTGTTAGTCACCTCTGGGTTTCCCACAAAGAAAGTAGTAATTTGGGTACTGAAATGCTTTTTGAGAAATGACTCTTTTGTCATGTTACAAGGTCCAGTAAGTTAGTCTGCTATACCAGAGCAAGTACTTACCTAGCATCAATTATCTATCTAGAAAGCATTAATTTGGCCCACAGAGGCCTTGTTCTGATAACCATGGGGTTGTAAAAATGTGTATAGAGAAAAGAAAAAAAAAGAGTAGCTATTCATTTGAATATCCAAGAATTGTCTGCTGCTGTTCATTCATTATTAAACTTAATCTTTACACCAATCCCTGGTAGAAAATGTTTGGTTGGTTTTTTTTTTAGAGACAGAGTCTCACTTTGTCACCCTTGGTAGAGTGCCATGGCTTCATGGCTCATAGCAACCTCCAGCTCCTGGGCTTAGGCAATTCTCTTGTCTCAGCCTCCTGAGTAACTGGGACTACAGGTGCCCGCCACAACGCCGGGCTATTTTTTTGTTGCAGTTCAGCCAGGGCCGGGTTTGAACCCGCCACCCTTGGTATATGGGGCCGGCGCCCTACTCACTGAGCCACAGGCACTACCCCTGGTAGAAAATGTTATGACTCCATTTTTCAGAGGAGAAAACAGAGTCTCAGGTTAAGAAACTTACAGGCTGACATAGGT
>CAUYRH010054803.1:0-112781 GCA_963574655.1 Perodicticus potto
TACTGTAAGAGATAGCCCTCATAGCATTTTCTTAATCACTATATAAAGACATTGATACTCTACATTTAATAAGTTTCACCAGTACCCTACTAAGATGCACCGTAGGTGTGATCCCACCAATTGCCCTCCCTCCACCCATCCTCCCCCCACGCCTCCCCTCCCCTTCCCTTTTCCCAGTATTTTTGTGCAACCCCAGTTTTATCTGAATTATTTTTAATTCAGGATATTGGTGAAGGTGAAAGATATCTACAAGTTTTTCCTTACTTAATAGATGGTGAGCATCGAACTTTAATTTAAAAGTGGACACAAAAGTTAGTCTCTGTGGCACTTCGGCAAACAACGCACATTAGCGATCCCAGGGACCCATCTGGGCTTAGCAAGCAAGCTCCCCTCCTTCCGGGCTCACGTTTCATGTTTCATCTGTTGGGTTTTTCTGCCCTCTGCTGGTCATTACATGGAAATGCATTCACATCGTGGTTGTAGACGTCTTGGAACATTGTTCAAAAGGTCTTTTTGTTTCAGCGCTTGTGTCCATTCATTCTCCTCCTGTCAGTTATGTAACGGTCATATCGTTTGAATCTGGTCACTGATTGTCAGCTCACTTACACACCTGTAATTGTCTCGTTGTGCCAGAAGCCCTGACATGCTGCAGTCGGAAGTTTCTTTTTCCGTGGGAGGGAGGCACTCATCCACAGATTCCAACAAGGCCTCCAGCGGAGACATCTCCCCTTATGACAACAACTCCCCAGTGCTTTCCGAGCGCTCCCTGCTGGCTATGCAAGAGGACGTGGCGCCGGGGGGCTCAGAGAAACTTTACAAGGTGCCGGGGCAGTATATGCTAGTGGGCCACTTGCCGTCATCAAAGTCAAGGGAAAGTTCTCCTGGATCAAGGCGTGGGAAAGGTAACTAGAACCTGGCTGGCTGACTCTGGGCAAACAGATGACTCTACCGTTGTTGCATGTGGCATTGTGTGGGGACATTTCAGACCTTCTCTTCAACTCTCCCTTGGTTGATGTTCTTATAATTTCCATGAGCACTCCAGGGAATGGTGAGTCCAGTGGTGAGGACAGGGTCCCTGCAGCCCTATCCTCAGACATCTGGTAGCAAGCACCTTCCTAGAGGAGCCACTTGTATTCCCAGTTGACTCCTTTTCCCTCCATCATCCAAGGAAATTTCTATGTCCTGGATGCGGGGTTTGAGTTGCATATTTACTAGTCTAAGATGTCATCCAGTTACTGCTGTCACTTTTCCAAAGAAAAGCTGAGGCTACCGTGTAGCAAGACAGTGTGCTAGACCCCAGTAGTGTTTAGCATCCAGTGACAAGAGCACTAGGCTTGGAGTCTGCTGCCACTTTCAGCCAGGATCTTGAGCAAATGATTGAGCTTTTCAGAGTCTCATTTTCTTCTTCTTTGAAAATGCAGAAGATAACAGTCTTAAATTCACTGGGTTTAATTAGCTAATCCATGTAAAAGCCTTTAATGTAGCATTTAGCTTGTGAGAAGCAGTGGAGAAGATTTGCCGTGTCATTGTGTGTGCATTTCTTACCTGCTGCCTGTAACTAGCTTCCTCATCTGTAATATGAACTCCTGGGAATCTCCTAGGGATGGAATGAGATGATGCATGTGAACTGCTGAACATATGGAGGCACCCGGTAGGCATTTGCTTCTGTGAATCACAATTATAATCCCATCACAGTACTGTAGTGAGGATTAAGTGAGATGGTGAATAAAGCCTAATGTCATATAGTACCTCCCCATCAATACAGATAGCTAAAGGACTTGTGAGTGAATATGCTCATGAAGAAATGCACTGATGCCAGGAGCCAAATACTCCTGAGGGTGGTGCAGGAGCTGTCACGGTTGCTCCTCTGTCTGTACAGTAATGTGGTTAGTGCCTATAAGGCTGTTACCATCTATCACCTTTGTATTGGTTTCCTACAAACTTGGACTTAAGACAGCACACAAATTTGTTATCATGCTGTTCAAGAGATCACAAGTCTAAAATGGATATAGAGGGCTGCCTTCCCTTCCAGAAGTCCCAGGACATGATCCATTTCCTTGCCTTTCTGCCTTCTAGAGGCTGCTGCATTCCTTGGCTCGTGGCCCCTTCCTCCATCTACAAAGCCAGCAATATAGCAGCATCTTATTTCCTGCCTCTGTCATACAAGGACCTTGTCATTATATCAGGCCACTCAGATAATTGAGGAAAATCTCCCCATCATAAGAACCATAACTTAAGCATATCTGCAAGGTCCCCTTTGAATATAATAGCTTTATGGAGCCTAGGGTTATGACACAGATTATTGGGGAGCTTATTCTGTCTACCACAATCGTGATAGAGAAAGAGGTTTTTTGTAAATCCCAAATAGAATAAACCTCCTGAAAGGCAGGCCTAGTTGTATTCCATTGTTATCCGAGACTGTCTCGAATTCAGTTCTTTGCACAGAAGAGATGTTATAAAAATATTTGTTTATTGATTTCTGTCCTTAAATTTTGATTTTGTGTTATATAACTTTTTATACAATTGTTTTCTAGATATGTCAGAGGAGCCTTTCAATATCTGGGGAACTTGGCATTCAACATTAAAAAGTGGATCCAAAGACCCAGGAATGACAGGTAAAGTATTATCTTTAAACTTAATTGAATTTACTTTTAAAATTAATTTTCTTTACTTTTTGCGTTACTATCCTAATATTATTTGCTTGTCAGATATAATTTGGGAAATGCTGAAAACGGAAAAAGGGTAAAACTCTCATTAGGCTTTTCCATCCAAATATGCTATCCTTTGACTATATTTCATTCCATTTCCTTTGCAAAAGTTTTCCAATATTATGATCATTCTGTCTGCACAACTTTATATGATTTTAACTTGCATTTCCAGTTATTTTCCATTTTCCTTTTTAAGGGCAAAGGAATATTCGATAGAGTGCATATTCAGAGTTTACAACCCAACACTTGGGCAACTAAATTGTTCTCATTTTTTTGTTGTTGCTGATGTTATAATAAGTTATGCTGTCAGGAGCCTCTTTTAGTTACTTTTTTTTTAAGTTTTAAGTTATTAATAGAGTCACAAAATTTTAACAATCAAGTCAAAGGTTATAAATCCCAAAGAGAAAAGTGGGCCAAATATTACGAACCTTTCAAAGAATTAGGAGGTGGTCACCATGGATGCTGTGGGCTATGGGCTGCCCTGACTAGTGTTCTGCAAGCTGCAGATAGCAGGGTATCTCTTGCTGCTGTCTGCAAATCTCATCAGCATGGCAAACTAGTGGGTTTTCATTTTCATTAGCTTAAAAAAGAAAATTGCATTTATCATTTAATTTGCACTTCCTTCTCACCAGTATTTTTCAGTTTTTCTGTTAAGTAGCCAAGTGCCTCCCCCCATTAAATTGCCATTTGTGTCATTTGCTATTTATGTATGCTAGTGTTTTTAAAACTGAGTCTTGCAGACTCTTTATAAAGATGTTAACACTCTATCCATGTTATCTGCCACTGATATTATCCCTTGCATAGTTTTCTCTTTTTTTCCTGCTTTGGATATCTGGAAGATTTTGTTTTACTTTTTGACGTAATTATTTCTCTTGCTTACTCTTTTTTGTGAATTCTTTCACAAAAATTAATATTTAGTTAAGCATGGTCAATCATCTGTGTGCTTTTCTTTTTCATGTTATTTCATTGTTTTAACATTGAATTCTTTAATCCATCTAGAGTATGTGTTGGTGTATGAGATTGTGTGTAAGTTATTGGTTTAATTCAAATATATATATGTACATATATATATATACACACACACATATATACACAATCCTCTTTCCATTTTCCCATTGATTTGTAACATCTCCCATATTATCTATTAAAGTACCATTTATTTTTAAATTGAATGGCCTCTGCCCAGCTGACTTTAGTCTGATTCATTATCTAACTATATCTTGTATCCAGTGAAGAGCTTTACAGCCTTGTCCTCCGAGGAGAAACTCTTCCAAGATGCTATGCCCTATTTTCCTTCTCCTATTTCAACTATCACCTGTTTCTCCTGTCATCTGTCTCTGTGTAAAGGCTATATCCCTCCCTTCCCTGCCCCCAATACGGCCTTGTTCTCTTTCCCTGTCTACTTTTTAGAAGTGAAAGGTAGTTGAGCAGGGCAGATCCATAGGGAAATAGCAGTCTGGGGACAGATGCCTCAAGGACTACTCATTTGCCTTGCAAAATGTGTCATTTTTTCTCTCCTTTCAATTTCGTAAAGAAAGTTGTATCTGTCGGGAATGGGTAACTGCTATAACCAACTCCAAATTCTCAGTGGTTCAAACTATTACAGGTGTATTTCATCCTCACATGCCAGGCCAGTGTGGATTGTGCAAGGTGGGGAAGGTGGAGGTAGGGGAGCGAGTGCTCTGTTCCACGTAGTCATGCAAGGGTCCAGGTGCCACTTCAACAGTGGCTCCACCATCTTCAGAGGCCTTGGAGTGTTCCATGGTTTTTCCATGCTAGGCAGGTAGTTAACGGGAAAGACCCAAGAACAGTAGGGAGGCATTTGGTTGGATCTTTTATTAGAGCAGGCGTAGAATGCGCTCATACCACTTCTGACCACATGTGTTGGCTGCACCTTGTTTCTGTGGCCCTCCTAACTTCAAGGGAGGCTGGGGAAAGCCATCCAAGAAGGAAAGGGGAATGGCTGGGTGAGCAACAAGCCAGTTCTTTCCCTCAGTGGTGAAGGGGAAATATTCACATCCGCGTCTGTATTCCTCGGCATCTGGCATGGAATGGGGATGCAATTTGGTTATTCCCACAGCTTCCTTTGATGTAACAGAAACATGAATACATTATATTTTGCACCTCCCCTGGGCCACGTTGCTCAAGAAGGGAACATTTCTTTCACCTCTGAGTTCTGGAAAGTTTCCACAGCCATGTGAAGGGGACCTTTCCCCAAATATAAATTGGTGGCAAGGCGATTTAATCTAGTTTGACAGCTCAGCTAACCTGTCAGAGTCTAGGCATATGTGTCTGGAACAGCCACACGAATTGAGCCAATTACCAAAAAGCATTTATCATTTCTTTTGCTGGGAAGTTCTTTTCTTTAGGCAGCGGCCTCTATTTAGTAAGAGTATACTGTGCCTTTTCAGTTTTAGAAGACAGCAGTGGGGAGGATTCTAATCCCCGACAGGGGTTCTCCAAACTCACTGCAGTTCTCACCTCCTCTCTGGCTTCCAGGTTCCTATGGAGACATTTTTGAAAGCAGCTCCCTACGACCGGGGCCCTGCTCCCTTTCTCAAGGGAACCTGTCCCCAAATTGGCCTCGGTGGCAGGGGAGCCCCGCAGAGCTGGACAGAGGCACTCAGGTCGCAGGGAGGACTCAGCCCGCGGCTCCTCCAGCCCGCAGTTCGCGCTCCTGTAGCACGTCCCCTCTGCGGGGCCCTGGCGGGGGCGCCGAGCCGCACTTGACCCTGAGCTGCGCCCAAGACCTCACCGAGAGCGAGCCGGACGGCCCCTGGCCGCAGGGCCGGGCCCCTCCTCCGTGCCAGAGACCCCGGGGCGGCGGCAGTGGGAAGGGCGACAAGAGGCCCCCTCCTCCCTACCCGGGCCCGGGGAAGCCCGGCGCCACAGCCGCGTCGTCCCGGCAGCCCCGAGCAGGCGCGGGCCGGGCCGAGGACCCGGGGAGCCAGACGGCCGAACGGGGGCCGCGGAAAAAACTGGGCAGTGCCCGCTCCCCGGCCGCCGGCGAGCAGGACGGGCGGAAGCTGGGGGAGGCCGGCTGGCTGGACTGGCAGAGAGAGCGCTGGCAGATCTGGGAGCTGCTGTCCGCCGACAACCCCGACGCCCTGCCCGAAACGCTGGTCTGAGCCCCCGTCGCGCCCTCCTTGCACTTGCCAGAAGCAACACCGAGACACTAGGTTCACTAGCAGACTAGAGCGCTCACACCCTCGCCACTGGGATCGGGTTCTTTTGCGTAGCCAGCCTTGGGAAACACCGAGAACACCCCCCCAAACGGATGGCCATGTCCAATCCAAAAATCACCCTCTTGGCTCTGTGTAAGATCAAACCCTTCCTTTGGTATAGCTTACTTGTATTTATGTGTCTCTGTTTTGACTATTGTATATTCTGTAACAGATCATGTATGATAATCATTTAGGATATATTCACAGAGAGAAAACAAAAGGAACAATTTAAAAAAAAAAACGCTTCACTATTTTAAGCAATGAGAAATACTAAGCAGTGAGATTCTATAGAATGTTCTAGAATATGCACAAGCGGGTTTCTGTGCTTTTGCCATAGCTTGTTACCTGGGGACAGCCCTTCCTTCAATGCCTAAGGAAAACACTAACAAGACAAAACAAAGCAGAACATGAGAAGCCATGGTTTTATATAGCGAGATACAAAAAATATATATAGTCACTGAATGCTTTTTCATATGGAATAAAAGTTGAGGGAGATATTAGATTTGATACATTATGAAATATATTTTTAGAACCTGTTTAAAAAGGATTCAGTTAATCAAACAAGAAAAAGGCCGTGCCTAACAAAGATAATTAAGAAGTTGTCTGTCCCATTTTAGGTCAAATTCAATTTTATATAGACCACATATAATATGTATTTATAATGTATAATTTTTATGTATTTTTCAAAACTACAAACTGGAATCCAAACTATAATGTGTTAAAGAATCTATAGAAGAACATATTTTTCCCTTTGCCCCATAACCAGTATTAGCCAAATTACATGCAGTTCTGTATACATTCAGTCATATTTGGAAAAAAACTACAGCTTTGTACTTACATCGTGCCAAAGGCTGAGGAAATGGTCTTTTTGGTAATTGTGTGTGTGTGTGTTGTAAAATGTTCCTTCTGTACTTTTGAAGTTTTTCAACTGCCAAATCATTTTTGACCAGCAGGTGGCGAATTGATTCAGTATTTTATGAGGTTTCCACTTTAGAAGGGAAAGTCTACTATAAAAGAAAACTTTTTTTATAAAACATACTACTCTTAATTTTCATGTTGGTGATGAAGTTTCCAGTGGTGTTTCTTAAAGTTCTATCTTGTGCCATGATGAATAAAAAGTTAAGCAAAGGTTTGTTCCTTGGCTTTAAATCTCCTGAATGAACTCATGCCCAGTTCCAGACACAGACTTCACTATCCAACAGTCTTAAGTGTAATACGTACTGTGAATTCTATGCGTATACATATATAGCTAAAGCGCTAGTTTAAAAAAAAATCAGCTGTCTTGAGGACGTCAGCTCGGCACCACCAAAGCATTTACAGATTTACTATAAAAATTACTTGTTACAAGTAAAGGCTGATTTCCTCAGTTGTTGATGAGGAAGTGATTTTCTAAAGGACTGAAAGTCAAGTTTCCTACTCTTTGGACGGGTGCTGTCCAACACAATCCCTGTGAGTTATATCCACTCTAGAGGCTGCCTAATTTGCTTCAGGGCTGAAATAGTAAAATCTAAAAGTAGCAGGTAACATTTCTTATTTCAAAATGGTTGAGATAGCTTCAGGTTCTGTGATTTGGTCCAGCACTTCTGCTACTGGATGGGACCCAGTACGGATTTACCTGTAAACCTCTAGTCCTTCCTGGCTATCTGAACTCAGCCAAAAGTTGCAAGATCCAGAACAAACACTACTTGATTGTGGATCATAGGTGGCTTTTCTATGCCACCTACTCTCATTCTATTCCTGCTGATCCTGTGTTTTCTTGCCTTTGAATTTGACCCTGACCTCACCAGTTCCTTCCCTCATGAACTGGACTGTTTGAAATATAGGAGCGGCTTCCCACCATACTCTTGCTGTAATAGTCTCATTTTTTTTAAACTTCCAGATAAAATGGCCCTGAGGTCAATGTCTGTGTCAGAAAAGCTAACAAAAAGTATGTCCATCTATTAAAAGATCTCAAATAGGCAGTCCACGAAACAGGGAGCAGAACATCTTTATATGACGTATATCTCTTCACTCTCCCTGTTTGTACCTTTAAGCCCAATAGCCATGTCTTCAGCTTAGTGAGTGAAAGATTGTTTCTTAGGTGTCTTTATCATATTGAAAACAAGAAGATTTTAAAACATACATGTGAGACCCAAAGACCCAAGTGGACATTGAAGTCCTTTCTAATACCTTGTAAATGATATAATAATACTTGACAATGGAAAAAAAAAAAAACTCAAACTCTTCCAAATTGGACAAAACTCCTTTAACAAGGTCCAGCACAGTGGATCAGGCCTGTAATCCCAGCTCTTTGGGAAGCTAACTCAGGAGTATCACTTAAGACCGGGAGTTCAAGACCAGCCTGAGAAACATAGCAAAATCCCATCTCTACCAAAAATTTAAAAACTTAGCCAGGCTTGGTGGCATACACCTGTAGTCCCGCCTGCTCTGGAGGCTGAGGCAGGAGAATCTTGCTTGAGCCCAGGATGCTGAGGTTGCTGTAATGACAATACTACACTCTAGCATGGATGACAGAGCAACACCCTGTTTCAAGAAAAAAAAATTTAAAACTCCTTAATGGACTATTCAAGTCACTCATTCCCCAAAAGCAGATATCCTACAAACAAGAAAAAAGCTTCCTTGTCTATGACTATCTGACACTGACATTGACACTGAGACAGTATGAATCTTTATTTTTTTTTTTTTTGTCTCTGGCAAAGGAGCCAGAATGTTGATGGCAGAAATGACTAAATATGAATTTGCCTTGATATATCTAAGTAGCTATTAACATATGTTTGTTGCAGGTTTTTAAAGAAGAAAATAATCTCTTGTACCAACGGAGTTTGTGCAAATTTAGGAAATTTCTAAATAAACCCAGCTAGCTTCTTTTGTTATGCACATTTTAATACACATCTGCTTGGCAGAGAAACAGCACTGGGATTAAATATAAAGAGATGCCAGAACAAAGTCCAGGCCTGTGGGGTATGTCATTCTGATAAGCAAACTGCAGGAGGTAGATTATGCCTAACTGAGAGAAAGGAAATGGCTGAAGAAGAGTCACACAGAGATTAAAACAGGACAACATCTGAACTGGACAGAATTTTAAAACAGGACTAAATCAGCAGCAAATGTTCTTCAAGTGAAAAAATACAAACCAAAGGAAAATTCCTACAAAGGTTGGAATTCTTCGGCACAGTCAAGGCAACAGATGGTGTTGTGCAGACAATGGTCCCTGGGGTGCAGACGTCTCATCTAGCCTGGCCTTGCCTTCAATTCACCAAAGTACAGGCAGCACCAGCTCCAATGGAGGGCCCCCAAGAGGTTGCAAAAGGGTCAGAAGATTCTCTAAGTTCAGCTCAGCCAACATTTCCTCATCCTAGAGTGACCAACTCATCCCAGTGTACTCAGGAAGGTACCAGGTTTAATAGTAAAAGCCCAACATCCTGGGCACAGGCCGTGCTATGAGCTGGCAGGGTGAGGAAAGGTGGTGTGGGGATCCAGGACACTCAACCTTGGCACCTGTCAAGTAGGGTGGCCAGATAAGATATAAGACACCCAGTTCACTTTGAATGTCAGATAAATAAGTGACCATGAGTTAGTATCAATATGTCCCAAGCAATATTTGGGACTTACTTACACTCCAAAATGATTCATTGTCCCAGATATTATATGAGATGTACTTATATTAAAAAGGGATTTTTTTTTGTTTATCTGACATTCAAGTTAAACTGGGCATCTATTTGCCAAATCTGGCAAGCCTAATCTCCAGCCTTGATATCCAACCCAGTCTCCGATGGCCTGCTTGACCTTCTCACTGAACGTCCCACAGCACCTCAACTCCCCTGAAGGAACATCTGCACTTCCATTGCTACACTGAGCCACCTTCTCACCAGCACCACACCATCCTTGAGGCCTCCTCCCCCTTCTCCCCAGCTGCCTTGCTTGAGATGCCAATCTTGTCACCCCTCTGGCACACATGTCTCCTGTCTCAGTCTGGGCAGTCAGCCCCACCCTCTTGAATGGCTGCAGCAGCCTCCTCTCACTGACCCCCCCACTTCACCTCCATGCTGCCACACTCACACTTCCCCAATGCACATCTTGCCAGAGGCACACCACTGTTGAGAAACCACTGATGCCCTCCTCCCCCCAGTCTACAGGACAAAGTCCGCATGCCATGATGACATCAACATACTCCACCATCTGGTCTTATTTTCCTTCCACCTCTCATCTCTTTCCAACATGGTGCCACCTACTCTGCCCACAACAGAAAATCCCCATCCCTACGTGCAGGACAAACTTTCATATTTCTGTTCCAAGGGCCTCAATCGCTTGTTCTTGCTTGTCCTATTTAATGGATGCTATTTTTCTTGCAAAATTAGCTCAGACTTACCCTTCTCACAAACATGACGAGTCATAGCTTTGACCACTGGCTGTGTTAAGAAGCATTGATGTACATTATAGCAACTGTCTTATGTTTTTAACTGGAGGTTATTCCTACTCTGTCTTTGAAGGTGAGAAGCAATATCTCTCCTCTCCTCTCCTTACTTTTCCTTCTTTCCTTCAGGACTAGGCAGAGACCTGACACATAGTTGGCCTTTGATAAATGCTGGCTGAACATATGCACATCCATGTAGTGAAGCAACTTACCATGCAGTGGAGGAAAATACCAGTCCATTGACCTCTTAACAAATGCAGTGTTAGCAGTATATTTTCCAAATTAGAAGGTTTTTGAAGAAAGGAGGAGATGGTATGAGAAGGCGGTGGGTGAGCACAGAGCCACAGTCTCTTAACTGGCACTCCTCTGTGAAGATACGTCACCCTATCTCTGTGCTATATGGGACAGAGAAGACAGATGGCTTGTGATGCATTATCTGATAATTCTTAAGATTAAAACTTGAATAGTAAATGTGGTAAGTAAATGTGTATTTCTGTGCTCCCTGGTTAGTGCTCAATGAGTACTTAATAATTGAAAAAAATAAGAACATTTCAAAGTGTGGGGTTTGGAAACCAGCATTTGACTCTTGGCTTTGCCATTTACTAACTGAGTAACCTCAGGCAAGTTGCTTTAACCCACTAATTCTCCATTTTCTCAGAGCAATCAGGTCACAGTAATACCCCAAGGTTGTTCTGAGGGCTGCATGAGAAGTAATAAACGGCAGTGTAAGTGATGTCCCAAATGAGGTCATTTTAGAAACAAAAATTGGGCATATCCACTCTGAAATGCAGGTACTATTAGCTAACATTTACCAATGACTTCTGCTCAAATCTAAATGTTTTGTGCACATTAACTCATTTGAGCCCTTCATTTTCCAGAAGGCCCACTTGACTTATAGTGCTATTGAATGTGTTGTCCAAGGCCACAGAGCTAGAAGGCAGCAGAAGCAGAATTTGGTCACAGGTCATACAACTGTGCCACCTACTGTTTGGAGAATGTGGCGTCAGTGAACAAAGCTCTGGTTATTTACTGGAGGCCTGGGTCTCTCTCATAAAGATAAAGGAAAGGGCCCAGCTAGCCTGTCCCCTGGGGAGGGCTCCTGCCTCTGGGATGATCCATAACTTCAAGGGATCTCTGGGGGCCTCTGGGTCTCCTTCCCATTTCCCACTGATATAAGAGAAATGAAAGCCAAAATTAATAAATGCCCAAAGTGGGATTGAGTTTTGAAGAGTTTTGGATAGCAAAATCACAGGGGAGAATGGGTGTGATTTAGTAATTGAACTCTCCTGGTGAATTATAATTAATTATATCCATTTACATATTTATTAATTATAATGACTTACACTTAATTATAGCCTAGCATTAACAAATTTTCCTTTGTTTCAAATACCTAAACAGCCATGCAATGACTTCATTAGATCAACTGATTGGTTGAGGGATTCATCCCATAATCTATCCAATCAATATTCATGAATATAGTGGAACCTCTGTAAGTTGACCACCCCAAAGGACTGTAACAAACTGGTCACCATATGGAGATAGCCAACATAAGGAACTGGGCCTTTTGTACTGATATATACATGTGATGCATGCCCAGTCTGTGAAAATTAGGTCAACTTAAAGAGGCGGTCAATGTAGGGAGGTGGTCAATTATGGAGGTTCTACTATACTAGGAAACTATTGGCCACCAAGCACCATGCTGGGCTCTAAGGTTAGAAAGAGAAAACAAGTCCAGATCTACCTTTAATGACTTCTCAGCTAATAAAATGGTTACTTGTGTAAATTGTATCGTGAGAAGGGCAGAAGATGCTGCCAAGTACCATGAATCCAGCTAATGTCTCAGTGGTTGGTACCTGGTAGGCAATCCATAAATTGTTGAATAAATGAATCAGTAGACCCATCCATCTATCCATCCCTTGAAGTGGAGCATACACCTTAGGAAGAACTTGGCAGAAATCAGGGATGTTATAGTCATGATTAGGGCTGGCTTTGTGGCACACAACCTTCTCAGTGGCAGAGGATCCCATACCTAGAAGGACCCTGTACTTTTGAACAAGGGCCTCCACCCTTTTCATCTTCCCCTGATCCCTATTAATGATGTAACCAGCCCTGATCACAGTCTTTGCTAGATAAAGAGAAGGACCCAATTTCAGAGAAGGAAGCCCTTTCTGGCAGAGGTGAGTCCCCCAAGATCCAAGGAGGCTAAAGGGCCTTTGCCTGACGCCATTGCACAAAGTTCACCTGACTCCTCTGCAGACCTCTTATCCATCTAAATATAGTTTCAAAAAAAAAAGTCAAATTTCACCTTGCTGTATCCCAGGGAATATAAATGATGCTTATGACATGCAAAATCCATTCTACTTATTTCATTCCATACTCTTTCTTTTTTTCTTTCTGTTATTTATTTCTGCCACCATATTTTTTGTCTTCTTTCAAGTCATTTCTCTAGCATTACCTTTTAATGGGTGGTTCTCTTCTGCTATGGTCTGAACGTGTGTGTCCCTTCAAAATTTCTGTGTTGAAACTTTACCCCCAAGGTGATGATGCAAGGAGATGTGGCCTTAGGGAGCTGATGATGTCATGAGGGTGGAGCCTCATGGAGGGATCAGTGTCCTCATAAATGAGACCCCAAAGAGCTCTCTCGCCTTTCTACCATGAGAGGACACAGAAAGCAGGAGTCCTCTGTGAGCCAGAAGCAGGTCCTCACCAGATATGAAATCCGTCACACCTTCATCTTGGGCTCCTAGCCTCCAGAACTGTGATAGAATAAGTTTCTGTTGTTTATGCCACTTCATTTGTGACACTTTGTTATGGCAGGCATAATAAACTCTTGTGTTGAGCAGAGGTCAAGTAGCAAGGACAATGCAGAACACCTCTCCAGCTCAAGTGAGTGGCCACCATAAAAGTGGTTTCCTTTTTTTTCTGTTTTGGTATTTTTATTGATGTATCATAGTTGTACATATATTAGAAGTACATGTGATATTGTGATACATGCATATAATATGTAACAACCAAGTAAGGCTAATTGGGATATCCATCACCTCAAATATTGATCCTCTCTTTATGTTAGGAACATTACAATTCTTCTCTTCTAGCTATTCTGAAATATGCAATAAATTATCATTAAGTATAATTTCCCTAGGCCAGGCATGGAGGCTCACGCCTGTAATCCTAGCTCTCTGGGAGGCCGAGGCATGTCGACTGCTTGAGCTCATGGGTTGGAGACCAACTTGAGCAAGAGTGAGACCCTGTTCCTACTAAAAGAAAAAATGAGGCAAGAAGATCTCTTGAGCCTAAGTGTTTGAGGTTGCTATGAGCTATGATGATGCCATGGCATGCTACCCAGGGCAACAGCTTGAGACTGTCTCAAAAAAAAAAAATTCCCTACTGTACTATGAATACTAGAACTTATTCCTTCTATCTAACTGTATTTTTGTGCCCATTAATCAACTTCTCATTATTCCCTCCTCCTCCCTCTCCACTACCATGACATCCCCCTTTCTAGCTCCCACATGGGAGTAGGGACATGTGATATCTGTCTTTCTGTTCCTGGCTTATCCACTTGTGTTTTCCTTTTGAGACCACAATTCACACAGAAGTGTTACCACCTGAGCAGGTTCATTGCCTGCTGCTCAAAAGGAAGCCAATAGCCAGAAACAGCAGGGTTTATAGCATAGGGTTTTTTCCACATAGCACTAAGTAGGGAGACAGGAGAAATTTCTCAATTCTGCCTCTCAGAGAATTTGGGAGGCAGGGTTTCTAAAGACAGTTTGGTGGGCAGAGGATTATGCTTTCAGGGTCTGCTAGCTGGCTGGGTACAGGGTGTCATCATCAATCCCTCGGCCACCAGCCTGGGTGGGTCAGCCAATCCACTCTAATGCAGGACCTGGAAGATATCTCAAAAACTACCTCTAGGCTTCAAAAGGTAATGTTATGGATAGGTCTTTATACCAGCAGCTATGTAACTACAGAGTAGCAGATGGGGCACAGTGGCTAATTACCAGCATTATTTTAGCTGGGCCTGTGCCTTATTTTTAGCTAGGCCTTTACCCAGGTCTTGCCTTGCACCCCATTGTTATTTATTTGTAAGGGTGTTCTAAGAAATAGCAGACAGTATAAGAGGAGTTCTCTGGGACCCACTCTGGGGGCCATTGTCTTCCTGCCCCACTGTCATCACCTACAAAAGTCATGTGAGAAAATGTAGTTTCAAAGAAAAGGTTTTCATTAGTAAAGCAATAAAGATGGAATCAGGCAGCATTCAACAGTGAGGGGAACACAGTGACTTTAAGAAATGGGAAAGTGGAATTTACATTTAAGATTTGCTTTCCCATCTGCTTAGAACTTTGCCCCATAGCTATGTGAATATGTGGCAATCGTAATTGCATCACAAAGATGAGGGCAGGCAGAAGTTCAAAGGACTCAAAGGATGCCAGAGGAAAGGGAAGCTCAAATTGGTGCTCCCCCTCCAACAGCATCAGCATCTCCTGGGAGCTCATTAGGAAGGAGGCTTCTCCGCCCGCCCAGGGCCTGCAGGATAGGGAACTCTGGGTGAGGGCCCAGCCATCTGTGTTTTAACAAGCCCTCCAGAGGATTGTGACATACAGTACACAAAAGCTGGAGAAGCATCTTGCTGGGGAAATGACAAAAGGGAGAGAAGTGGAGGGAAAAGGCAGCAAGATCCAAAATGCTATCAAGACTTTGCCAGAACAATGTCCATTCATACTTTATTTAAAACCCAGCTGAAACAGGAAATCATCAAATGATTACATGTTACATTTGAACTGAGAGCACACAAACGACCATCATTTGCCAGTCGTTCAGCATGGAGCCAAGGCCGCTTACTTCTCTGGGTGTGGTGGGTGAGCAGTGCCTCTCACTCCTTATGTGACCTGCAGCCACAGCGCCTCCAGTTCCAGAATTCCTAGAAACTACTGCAAAACAGCAGACAAAGAACTACCTGGACTTTTACAATATTTTACCATGCCTTTTTAGTTTCATGGCAGTATTTTTCACAATTTTTTTAAACCTTTCCTAACCATTCCTTAGTATTTATAGACTTGGTTTATGCATTTACATTGCATTATCTTTTGTTTTAGTCAATTAAATTAATTAAATTACTAGCTTTTCCTAAGTAATACTACTGAACTAATAGCAGGGGCCTGTTAGCTGTAGTGATCATTTTTTGAAACAGCTACATTGAATTATAATTACATAACAATTCACCCATTCAAATTGCACTGTTCAGTGGTTTCTAGTGTGGGCAAAGCACAACCATTGACTTTAGAATGTTCTCATCATTCTCAAAAGAAACTCCCACACTCAGTAGCTATCACTCCCCATTCCTCCCCTCAGCTCTGGCAATCACTGATCTACTTTCTGTCTCTGTAGATTTGCCTATTCTGGGCCTACCCTTTGTGTCCAGCTTTTTTGACTTAGCATAGTGTTCTCAAGGTTCATCTGTGCTTCATTCCTTTTTATACCTGAATGATATTCCTTTGCATGGATATACCACCATTTTCTTACCTGCTCATTCACTGGTGGATAGTCACATTGTATAGAGGGGAAGGAAAGCACTGGCAAATGCTAATTACTTAGAATTAGCTTAAGTGTAGGTCTTTTAAGAGTGTGTCTACTGATGTGCTTTGTGTAAAAACTAGTTTGAAACACGTTTTCAAACCCCATTATTTTCCCTTCGCTTAAAGATTCTCAACGGAAAACATGACACAACCCAGTCTACCAAACATGAGGCCACATAAAGTACACAGACGTTTTGATCTGAAAGCAGTCCATTGACACTCTTGTTTCCTCCCAATGATTTGTCTGAGCTAACCTAAGCATGAGGCCCCCTGGGAATGTGTGATGGGAGGGGTAACAACACAGCCTCAGTGCTAAATTGGCTCAATTAGATTGAAGAGAAACCTTTTTCCCCATGGCTGTGGTAGACAGCCCCCTCACACCCCACCTCAAATCTTCCGACCACAAAAAGGATAGTAAAGCTTAGACAGCAACTAGGAGCCATCTGAGGCTGATGAAAGGAACCAGTAAGGCTGAAGTTGAAATTGAACATGGAAGGAAATGGAGTCCAGAAAACCAGAATTGACCAGGTACATGTCCAACTGCAGAACTTCTGGCCAAGTTTGGGCAGGGATCCAGCTACTTGGAGCCAGAAGCATCCTGATAATAATATTCCATAAAACCATTGATGGGCCATGGGAACCAGTCACATTGTTATCCTAAATGTAGAAAGAATAGCCAAGTATTTAAATGACTGCTGACTCTGCATAGAGCTCCACGATATTATAGTAACCTTTCATCATCCTTCAGGATTCCACTCAGCTATGATTGTGACGCCTTCTCATATATCACAATTTCTATATTATACCCGTCAATATTTAGTGTCTCTGTGGCCCCTTTCACATAAGACCTTGGGCATGTAAAAGCATTAATTAAAAGCTAATTATAAGATAGCATTTACCTGTACAGGCCTTCTCCCCTGACTAGATAGAGGCTCCCCAACAAGAAGAAACAAGTTAGGAACTACAATGTCTGTTCCAGCATCTGGTATGATTCCATAGAAACAAGGGAATACTTGCTATGTGATATACGAGCCCTAGGTTAAATAGTTGGCAGAAAGTGCAGCCAGTTTTTTCTTCAAAACTAGGGAGTACAGAAAGTTGAAATAGACACTTTACCACTTAAATTAATGGAATGGAATTTGATTTAAGGTACAGTGATTTATCCTCCAATGCAGCAATAAACACATTATTCCTGTCCTAAGTGGAGAAAGGGATGACAGAGATACTTCACTTTAATATACTGTATGCACAAGAAATCATATAATTTTTAACATGTTAACTTAAATTGCAATGAACGTGCATGGCTGTTGAAATAATTTTTGGTACTTTCTTACTTGTAGTTGACCTACCTTTGGCATATCTCTTTTGAATCTGGATATGTAATACATTTTCATGGAAGGGAATAATCTTTGTGATCCAAAAGACACAATGACCTATATTTTAGATTAGGAAGCACAAAAGCTGAAATATAATTTTTGTCAAGTGGGAACTTGCATATTGTTACTCTGCCATGATTACATTTTTTGAAAGATGAAGGACTGTAACCTTGTCCCCCACCTTTTAGTGATTTTAAATTACATGAGTTTGCTTAGAGCCAACACCCCACTACCTGGTTGTCCTTTGAATGGACCAAAATCAGGAATAGCGCCTGATGGTACTTTTCTAAACAGATCTGTCTCCAGGGAAATGAGGCCAGAGGATGCAGACGGTGGAGTAGGTCACAACACTTTTCTTTCTTTCCCTGTTGCCACCAGTCAGGAAGTGACATCTCACATCGCCTGAGCATTTTCTACCTTCTGGCTCTGCTCTCAGTGCTTTTAGGCAGCACCTCACAGTACCCTGAAAACAACCCTGGTCCTTCAGTAGGTTAGTTCTATGATTGCCACTCAACAGCCAAGGAAGCTGAGCCCAGAGACATTAAGATCACACAGCAGGTGAAGGGCAGAGCAAGGATCCCAGGCAAGCTCTCTGCCTCCAGGACATGCAGTCATCACACACAGCCTCAGGCCAATGGCCACACAATGACTGATCATGTGATCCTGACAGTCACTGCAAAGATGAAATAGGAAATATGGATCACTTCACTTTTCCTGAGGAGCAATAATTCTGATAGAGGACAAACCATACTGGTGACTCAGTTAGAAAAGTAAAATACATCTCTCTACATATTCAGAAATACTTATGTGAGGCTCGGCGCCTGTGGCTCAATGGGCTAAGGCGTCAGCCACGTACACCTGAGCTGGCGGGTTCGAATCCAGCCCGGGCCGGCCAAACAACAATGACGGCTGCAACCAAAAAATGGTCGGGCATTGTGGCGGGCGCCTGTAGTCCCAGCTACTTGGAAGGCGGAAGCAAGAGAATCGCTTGAGCCCAGGAATTGGAGGCTGCTGTGAGCTGTGATGCCACAGCACTCTATCCAGGGTGACAGCTTGAGGCTCTGTCTCAAAAAAAAAAAAATACTTAAGTGAACTCACACCACATATATGACTACAATATGGTCTTTAAATGAGAATTCTAGCACCACCATTTCATTTCGAGACTGCCCTCCATGGGACTGAGTTCCTGCAGGTAGGGGTTATACCTTTTACAATTTTGTATTTCCAGTATGATGCATAAAGTGAGTGGACATAACTCTTTCATGAACATTAATTAGCTAGTGAACTCATAGGAACACCAAATATCAATATGCAATCCCACTTTGCAGCCCCACCTCGTCTGCTAATACTTAGCCTCATGGACTTCTAAATAGTGCTAGACACAAGACTTAGTTGAAAACCATGAAGAATATGCTAAATGAATTGCTAGTTATATGTGAAATCATCTACCAGTACTGATCCTTGGGCATGTCAAGTGTAATCTAGACACAAAACAGCTCTGAATATCCAGGAGGCTGAATTCTTTTCTGGAAGTGAAAGGGTGTATAAAACTATTGTTTTTGTCATCAGGCTCACTTGAATTTACTTTCCAGGTTGTTTTTCTCAAATTATACTCCAGCCCTATAAAAGAAGTGACTCCCACCTATGGCTTAATTTTTAGTTTCCAATTGCAGTGCTTTATTCTAGTAGGAATGTCTTATCTTATACTCATTCAGTAGCATTTAGAATCACCCCCAAAAAAGCCAGTAATAATAACTTTCCTCTATAGTTTAAAAATATGTGATTAACAGATGAGAAAACAGCTGCACTAGTAGGGAGACACCATTACTTCTGTAAAGATTACACATCAGAAGAAATGATTATTAAGAGTAAATAAAGTTACTGTGAAAAGATTTCCAAAACCTGTTAATTATCAGCTTTATTTTAAAATATACAAGTATTTTGAAATGTAAAGTTTAAGGTTGCAGGATTTTTTAAACTCCACACAAAACTGACAGAACAAAGAAATCCATACCAAATTAATCACTTACAAGACTGCCAATTCCATCCACTAATTTAACAGTACAGTATTCAGGATACTTTAAAGGATTTAATATTATCAACACCTTTTAAAAGTCATTTGTAACATGCTGCTATAGTTAGAACCATCACTTCATGGATTATTTGTAGAAAGAATTTCAACACCAAACTTAGAGCTTCCTTAAAATAAAAAGAAGTCTAAATTAAGACAGTGAGTTGACGCAAACATTCTACATCTAAGACAAATACTCTTCTTGTGAATTTTAACACTCAGCTCAATATAAACATGTTTTAGAGGGAATGATCCTTGGCACCTTGACTTGAGGCAGGCTTTCTAGGTTTGGATTAGGCTGACTAGAAAGGCGGCTCCCTGCAGGAGAACGAAACAGACTCAACACTGGGAGAACTTGTAAAATGCCAGGGACAAAGAGGAGACTTATTTGTTGTATACATTAGAACAAAGTAATTTTTAAAACTATTTTAAAAGTTACATTCCAAAACATGTGCATCAAATCATGGTGTAGTTGAAACTACTCTATAACAAGGCCTAGTCTGAAAAATTCATAGAAACAAGAAACTGGAGAGCCAGGACAAGCCTTTGCTGAGTGCCTTTCCAGCATATTATGCCTGCATTTTGTTCAGGGTCACAACTGTATTTGTAGGGGCTTTAGAAATACTGATGCCTTTTTTAAAAAGTCTAACTACTTCTTATTTATAATGAACAGTTTCAGTTAAAGTATTTGACCAGGTGAAAGCTCCTGAGCACCACTACCAGCTTTCAGGTTTTATATCTCGAGTTTTCCTGAGAAAACAGTGAGAAAACGAGTGGCTTCGTAACTTTTTAAAAGTTCTTTTTAGAGGCCGTTCAGATTTTTCTAGACAAAATACACAGGCAATACTATGGTTAAAGGAAAAAACTGAGACTGATTCCCACTCAAGCTTAGCAGGAAGAAACCTGAAAACTATCTGCTCTAAACTGCAACGTTCAATGCAACACAAAAGTGAATGGTGCGTGATGTCCTTCACTAAGTGAAGGGTCAAGTAGGATTCTCACTCGAACTTCCCATTACATCATGAGTACAATTCAGTGCAATTCAGTTTGAGGAAAATAGTTTAATGTATCTCTCACAAAAAAATAGTTTATATTTTTCCATCTCAAGCAAAACAGTGGTTATGAGGTCCAACGCCACCAAGCGACTTTCATTCTGTCCCATACCGCTGAAAATGAATCCAAGGCGGGACGGACATCCAGTATGGTGAACTGGTAGTCCTTGTCCACTCTGCCACCGTCATAGTAATCGATCACATACCTAACTTCTGTCCCACAACGGTTGATGATCCAATCATGCCTATCAAAAGGCAACTCATACCTAGAATGAAAACATGCTAGGGAGTGTTAAAATGCTCCTTGTGAGTTTGATCCTGGTTTAAGCAAAGAGAAAGATCCAGAAGAAGTGCATGCAAATGCCTGCTCTCAAAGATTTCACTGTGGGGTTGGGGTGAGACTCAGAATCATCATGTATGGTGCTAAGGGGAGATGATGCTGAGGAACTGCAACGAGTTCAGATCAGATGACAGCTCACCTGTCTACAGAAGAATGAGGTCAATGGGGAAGAGACCCAGGCCAGGGAGGTCAGCTGAGATACTGCAGAAATGCAGGTGTGCGCTAAGAATCTGAACTACTCTGGAAGAGAAGGGGAGGAACACTCCCCTAAGTACATAGACCCAAAGAGCTCGATTGATCATAGGAGGAGTAACAGGACAGGCCCAGGAATACAGAAAACAACTCAATTCAATTCTATAGTAATTCAATAAAAAACAAGCCACTACACTGTAATAAATCTCCCCATCAATGGGCCATTTTAGGGGAGAGGACAAAATCTACCGTTCAATACTAATAAAATTTGGGAGATGTTTTTTGGTGCCAAGAGAAAGTTGATCCTGACCTGAGGAACGTGTAGTGACACTCTGCACCGACACTCACCCCATCCAGGAACGAATTCTTGCCCTTGGTGAATACTGTTTTGCTTTTCCTCCGAACCGGACCAATGATGGACCACAAGGACACTCCCTAGAAATTCCCAAGTAAGTGTTAAAATACTGTCTTTCCTTTGGGAAAGATGACATGCCAATTAAGCCCATGAGTTCTAGCCTTGTAGATCTTGCAGCCCACCCACGTGCTACATAGATGGCCATTTCCCGATCAAAAGGTGGCAATCGAGACCGAGCCCGCCTATCTTGTCAATTGCTCCCATTAGTAAGATAGGCTCTTGGTCTTCATCTGTCTCTCTGAGGAGGGGAGAGAAAAAATTCCAAAGTGTAACAAATCCCAACTGGAGGAATTAAGAGTTACTTTACTTCTGTTTCCACATGCTCTGCTTCAACAGACTGTGATACTCTTCCCTCTGAGAGGTGGGGGCATCTCTGCCTACTCCCCTTTAATCTGGGAGACTCCTGACACTACGGGACTTCCCAGGCTAGGCCAGATAAGGAGATAACAGCTTCCACCTGGTGCTCTTTGGAACTCCAGCTCTTGCCACCCGGCCACCATGATGTGAGCAAGCCAAGGCAGCCATATTCAGAGGCTGTGGGCAGGATTTCTGGCCAACAGCTGGCACTACCGGGTCAGATGAGCAAACAGTGGAGCCTTCAGAGGACTCCAGTCCATGGCTCTGAAGCCATCTTCACCACTGAGTCTCTGCAGCCAAGGCCCCAGACATCAAGGAACAGAAGAGATGAGCCATCCCTGCTCTGTCCTTTCTACCCTGAACCCACCTAATCCACAAGCCTCATGAAATGGGTGCTATATTTCACACAATTAAGATGGGGTTGTCTGTCATGCAACAATAGTCATTGTGACAGGCCTGCTGCATAAAATGTTTTATTAGAATAACTAATTATTTGAATAAAATGTTAAAACTCTAAAAAGCTGATTAAGAAAGAGATTGGAATTTTTTTAAGCTCTCAAATATACTTACGCAGCATGAAGGGCTTCCCACTTCAATATCTCCTTCCAAGCCTGTTCGTTATTCTGATTGTGGATTCTAATGATATTATACATATCTTTCTGGCTAATATCCTCCTCTTTCCACTTCCACCTAGAAAAAGACATTTGGTAAAACTAGACAAATATTACTGATAATTCCATAAAGTTAATCCACATGTTCATGACTTATTAAACATTATCCTTTATGAAAGAACTAAGAATGCTCATTTTCTCTGAATATAACAGATTTAAGACTCATTTCCAAGATTTATTCATGATTGTGGAGTAGCACTATAAAAAATTCAAAGTTACTAATAAGCACTGGAAACAAAGATTAAAGTTTCATCTTGATCTGATTTTACTAAGTCACAAAATGCCAGACTTACAGAAGAACCATCTGTTTTTAAGGTGACACTTGTTCAGTTAATACCATTAATGAATGATTCCCCAACTTTTCCTAAGTATTTTATATCAGAGTGGCTTTTTTCTAAGTTTTTTACTGGCTGTGATGGCTAATTTTATGTTTCAATTTGACTAGGCCTCAACACACCCAGATATTTTGTCAAACATTATTCTGGGTGTGTCTATAAGGGTGTTTCTGAATGAAACGAACATTTCCATCCATAGATGGAATAAAGCAGATTTCCCTCCCTGCTCCATGTGGATAGGTTACATCCAATCACTTGCAGACCTGAATGAAACAAAAGCTGACCCTTCTACAAGTAAGAGGGAACTTCTTCTGCATGACTGCTTGACCTGGGACATTGGTCTTTTCCTGCCTTTGGACATGAACTGAAACAGTGGCTCTTCTTGGGTCTCAAGCCTGCTGAATTTCAGACTAGAACTTAGACCATCAGCTCTCCTGGTTCTCAAGCCTTCAGACTTGGACTACACTATACCATCAGCTTCCCCGTGTCTGCAGCTTGCTGGGTGTAGATCTTGGGGCTTGTCAGCCTCCATAATTGTGTGAGTCTATTTCTCATAATAAACCTCTTCTAGCCCTCCCTGCCATAAGCACGTACATTTTGTTGGTTCTCTTTCTCTGGAGAACCCTGACTAAAATACTGGCTTTGCACTTATATTTTGATAGGTCTGAAAAATAAGTTGATCATTATAAAGTGATTAACTCATAAAAACTTACTGTATGTGGAGGGGTAAAAACCTCTTTAACACTCTTAGATAAATTTGACAAGCAAATTTATGTTATGCTCACTCACCCCTTCTTTAACATTGCATTCCAGAACATCTGCTCGGAAGGATAAACCCATTTTTTCTCTGAGTCTGCTCTTGGAATAGATGACTCCTCTCTGACAGTAGACAGTGCAAATGGCTGATCTGGTGCAGGAGTTTGATTAGGTGGTGGCATCTAAATAAAATAAGTAGATTTGCTTTTTAAATACTGGAACTATAAGGTCAGGATGAGTAATACAACTAACTACTTTCTGGGAAGCAATGCACCACACACAAAGCACAGGTTACTTATGAAACCACTGACATCAAAATTTCAGACCCCTCAGATAATTTGGCCATTGTTTTGTTTGTTATTGATGCAAAGTAGATGTAGTTTTGGAGTACATGTGATAATTTAACACATTCAAGTAACTCATAAAGAGCAAATCAGTGTACTTGGGAAAAACAGGAAACGCTTCCCAATCTGCATGCCATCTTTGCACAGGGGCTATGTTAATCTTCTCCATATTGTTCCAGTAATAAAATATATGCGGCCAAAACAAGTACAATTTGGCTGAAGAGTGAGAATATTGAAGTTGTTTCTCCTCACTGATTGAGTTCTCATAAATGGTAAATAAACGCTGTGGTTTAATTTTTGGTTGCCTCCTCCACCGAACAAGTTATATGTAATATCACCAAGGAATAAGAAGTAAAAACTAATACTATGATCTGCAAGCATTTCTCAAACCCTTATTGTAACAAGCTTTTCAAAAATGACTGTTCACTGTCTGAGAAAAAGTGTCATGGAATACACGTACAATGGCACTTTGTTTTTAAACATTCTGTCTTTTAGGTTTCATTCTCTGGGCTGAATACACTCTCAATGAGTATTTGTACCTCACTGTGGCCAGACCCTTGGCCCAGACATACAGGCTTTTAACGCCCAGCCTAGGCCAGGGTCTCTCCTCCTTGGCGCTACTGACACTGAGGCTAGACAATTTCAGTTATAGGGTCTGTTCTAAGCAATGTAGGATGTTTACCAGGATGTTTGCCTAGAGGGGCAAAATCATGCCGGGTTGGGAATCACTGGCCTAGAACTTTTTGTGATGAAGGCATGAAGGATTTCTTAGCAGATAAACCTTAGTTAAAAGTCTCAGTCACAAGACCCCCTGTTAGAATTTGAGCAGCAGGAAGGGCCGTATGGAAGGTAAGTACTGCGTACCCTACCAGCACACCCATGCTGTGGCTCAGAACACAGCTTTAAGTGGATGAGGATTCAGTTCTGGCTCTGTCACTTCCTGGCTGTGATGTGGGGCAAACTGCTCACTCCCTTATGCTCAGCACCTTTAGCTCTAACTTGGGGACACTTAACAATTCCGGCTGCATAGAGTTGTTATGAGGATTAAAGTAGAAAATGCAGGATGCTTACTTAGCTCCCAAATGCTAGTCAAAAGAAAAGTTAGCTGTGATTAATATTTTCACTACACATAATGTTCCCATGGGGTTAAGAGTCTAGGTCTGTTAGATTTCAAAAGGCCCAAGTTCTGAACCACTAGGTTATTAGACATCACCTACACCAACAGTCTCCAGGGCGCTCTGGCAATGTTGCCCATCACTGAGAAAGCAGCAGCAGAGTGGAGTAGTGTGACAGAGACCATATGGCTCACAAAACTAGAAGTATTTACCATGCAGCCCTTCTAGAAGCAGTGTGCTAAAGACTTCTGGCCCAAATAGGTAAAGCCTGTGTAGAAGATCTTGGTGCAGTGCCCAAAACTTTATTTTCAAAACCAGGCAGTGGGCCAGTTTGCCCATTCCTGACATGGGCACTGCTATTGTATCCCCCATGCTCTTTTCCAGGGTAAATATTTCTGGTTCCTTCAAATGTTGTCTGGTTCACTAAAATTTCTACTCTCGATAATCCTGTGGCCCTCTAAAGTACAAGCCCATGTCTGTCTGTCTCTCTGTTAAACTGTGATTACGAACATGAGACCATAACCTCCAATGTTGTCTATCACAAAATAGAGCGGAGCCACAACTACCTTGTCCTCATTTCCTGATAGCATTAAATTTACTGGCTGCCATGGGATGCCAAATCATCCCAGGGACTAAAGTACAGGCTGGAACCCACTTGTACCTAAAGAAGTACCCCAATCTTGTAATTTGCCTACAAGGCTTTCCCAAATGAAAAATCACCTTTACTAACTCTAACTACAGTTGTCATGGAATTTCCCATTACCATCTAGTAACTCTCTCCCAAAAGAAAACATTTGTTTGCTATGGCTTATTGCCAGGAAACTTATTCTGGCTCTTCGTTATCACTATTTTCTTTCCCAAATATTCCCTGAAACTTTACTTAGTAACACATCCTAGATTTTCACTATGGATGGAATTTAAAGCTTCTTTGTTTTCAAAGGGCAAAAGAATCTATCCTAGTAGTCTGCTGTTTGTCTTGGGAGTCTGTACAAGCATCTCTGCATGGAAAGCTCCAGAAAAAAGGGATGAGCGTGGATTACCAGATTTGATGGATGGAGGTTCTCCTTATTGTCAAGTGCAGCACCCTTAACAGGGCATTCTATATACTCGTAAGCACGTTCTTGGTGGGCAGGCACAGAGTATGTTTTGCTTTCACAGGTTGAGTCAGATGGTTCCACATTCACTGGACATCCTGAAATAATCAAGTATAAAAATGGTGTCACCACAAAGACAGGACATGTAGCTCTCTCAATTGAGACCTTAAAAAGCTGAATTTCTCTGACCACTCATTACCACATAGGAAAAGCCAAGTTTCTTCTGTATAAATCTGAGACTTAAGCTAGCTAACATTCCAAAATCCTGAAATAAGGAGAAAGTTCAATGAATTTACTTTCCCTTTGAAAGAGAAACAGGTACCCATTCTCTGTGTCATGTCCCCCAACAAAAATAAACCAAAGACATTTTAGCAGTTATATAAGCATGTATTGTCCACCTACTGGCTTTAACAGGCTAGAAGGTACCTGGTTGGATCAGCAGCTGGGCATTGTTAGAGGAACTTAAGTGGGGAACAGGCCACATTTCATGGGGTGTCCTTGACTTTCCATTCACTAGTTCCAGACAAGCCCAGTCACAGTCAGGACACAGATGCAGTCTAGCCTTTCATTACTGATGCATTCTTTCAGTTACTAGGGACAGGAAAAGAAAAGTGAGAAGAAACTTCACCAAAGCTTCTGGAGACAAATCTGAATGCCACTCTGCTTACGCTTTGTCCCAAGACTAAAACAAGCCACAGAAAACTACCTTTAGCAGGGCACAGTGGTCTACACCTGTAGTCCCAGCTACTGGGCAGGCAGAGATGGGAAGATCCCTGGGACCAGAAGTCTGAGGTTGCTGTGAGCTATGATCACATCTGAAAAAAGCCACTGCACTCCAGCCTGGGCAACATAGCAAGACTTCATCTCTTTTTTAAAAGGAAGATATCTACCACTCAGCCTTGGTACTATTCCCCATCAGTAGACAGCAAGAGGTTCACAGGAAAAGGAAGACATTAAAGAAAATATCCCACAACCCATGCAGGATCGAGATGCCTCTTACGAGGGGAGGTCTGAGCCTAATGAGATGCACAATAGGAAGAGCACAGCCAATGCCCAAGGATCTAGGGTGCTGATCCCAGCAAGTGTGGAGGCTGACAAGCAGCCAGGGAAGATAACTGTCTAATGGAATCCTCATCTCAGGCAGTAGCAACAACTCACACTGGAGGTACCCTATGTGAAGAAGATGAGCTTCCTTTCACCTCCCTCCCTATGCCTCTCCTCCCAAGCCCTCACTTCCCAGTACTCCATGCAGCTGCTCACTTTCCAGGTGAAGGGAGATTTGCTATACCTTCCCTCTCTATCATTCAAAGCACCAATCCTTTCCAGGTCACTGATCTCAGGTAGGGATTAGAAAGAAAAATACTGTATAGATGTTACACATGATATAACCAGTAGCCCTTTTCATCTCTTACAATTATTCACTTTTTTTTTTACTAATGTAATAAATCTGACGGACAGCTCTTTAAAAGAGACAGCAAATGAATAAAATCAGGGAAAGGGCTCTATGATCTCCCTGGAGATGCTCAAAACAGGACCACACCTGCTTTGTCTGATCTGTCTCAATTCGTACTGTACAAAGAAACTCCGGAAGAGTACTGGGTCTGTCCTTGTGCAAGGTCATATATTTTTTGCTGGCTTTGCCCCTTACTACCTATGTGACTTGGAGCATATCAGTTACTCTGAGTCTTTGTTTCCTTTACTATAAAACAGGGAGAAAACCTACCACATGGGATTAAAGTCAGGAATGTCAGCTCCATCACGTAAAGAATTTTTGTCTATTTTGTACACTGCTATACTATACTCTCCATGCAGAAACAAATTCCAGCAGTGCTTGACACAGAATGGGCAGTGACCTCTTAGAGTGGGCTGGCTGACTGAGGAAATCAATGACTACAACGCAAGATTTAGTACTCAGTAAGCACACCACATTGCTTCTGTCCCTTACCACTCACCAATTCAAGCCATACTTTGATATGAACACACACCAATTAAAAATGAAAGACAGATTTTCCATTTTCACCTCTTGTACTTAAAGAATGGACCACAAATCCTTTATGCTTGTTTTTACATAGAAAAATACTACAACGAATGTGGAAGCAAACTTTATTAAGACAGCCAGATCTAGATCAAGGTTTCTCAACCTTGGCTCTCTCAACACATTTGTGGTGAGATGATTCTTTGTTAGGGGGCTGTTTATAAAGTGCACTTTAAGATGTTTAGCAGCATCAGGCCTCTACCCACAAGATGCCAGCAGCTCCCTATTCTCTCAGTTGTGACAACCAGAAATGTCTCCAGACATTGGCAAAAGCCCCCTCCAGTTGAGAACTGCTGATGTAGGCACAAGTAAACTTTGGCAAGTTAAGGTTCCTTTGTAATCACTATGTTTTCATGCATATGTCAACTAATCATCATAACAGCACTGTGAAATATTATTATATCCTCACCTTACAGATGATTGACTGATACTCAGAGAGGACCAGAAAGGCAAGGATGCTTCACTCCCATGCACAGGAGCCTCACTAACATAACACAGTATAAAACCTTTGGGGAATTATCTCCCGTTTCTATTTCCTAGACAAAAGATCGATTACCTTTCGTTTTTCCTTCATGCATTGGGCATGCTGAAGGTGAGGGTGCTGTCTGATGATCTGAAGCAGTGGAGGTCTCAACTGTACCAGCAGGAGTAGATACAGACATACCCATGATTGGAATCACAGTATTGACTCCAAACAATCATAAATTTCCACCTGCCGAAGCAAAGAGACAGATCAACGCTGATGCCTGGACTCCAGCTATTCCCATTATTCTTAATGTGGCCAGCCCTCATTCTTTCCCCTTGTCATCCCATAGAAACCTATTCGGCAGGACAGCCACTTTAAGGATCAGCTTTAATATATTGTCCCCTTTGGGAAATATTGTGAAATCTACACCAACCTCTGGTGGGCACCTTTCTAAGGGAGTAGGGATTTGGGGGTCGAGGTAAGGTGGTCTGAGACAACACGTCACAGCCAGGGGGTCCCTGTGCAAAGGATCCTAGGCGTGGTGAAGCTCACTGTCCCCAGATTTGACTCCTGTCCCTAGGGCCTTAACAGGGGTTAAGGGCTGGGGAAAGGTGCAACAAGGAAATGGGGACTGGAAGAAAAGAGGAAGGGGCAGCGGAGGTCAAGACGCTGCCAGAGTCTTCCCCACTCCGTCCCCACGAATTTCACCTGTTCCAGCCCGCGAACTCCAGACCAAACTGCCCCGCCCTTCCGTACCTGATTACGCCCTCAGGCTGCCCCGGGCTACCAGCCCCACGCCTCTAACTGCCAAAACGAACCCAGAGCGGCGGCGCCGCTTTCCTCCCGCTGGGTCACCGCTGTGCCACGGTCACCGCCAACGGTCGCACGCGCCACTACTTCCTTTTCCGAAGGCGGGACTTCCGGCCACGCGGGAGAGTGGCGTGGACCGAAGACGAGGGTTCCCGTCAATCACAGAGAGTGAGTCCCGCCCCTTCCGCGCCGCGGCTCTCCGGCCCCGCCCCTCCAGGCCTCGCCCCCTTTTCAAAAGTGAGGCGGTAGGGAGCGTTGTCCGGTGGAAGGGTTCCCGTAGAGTAAGGCTCTGTACCATAGGGCTTTAAGCAACAGAGGGGAGGCTTTGGAGGAGTTTTTAAATTTCTGGAGTTTTTAATGTTATCCTGTCAATTTTAATTGTAGCAGTGACTCAAGAAACATTAGCAGGTGTCCAGAACTGTGGCTGAAGTGTCCAGAACTCTGGAGATTCCAAAATGAGTAAGACGGGGTTTGGCCTGCCCAGGCCTTTTTAACCGGGTTCAGGGACTTGAATATCAGTGTTTTCATTTACCTCCAACAGAAATTGAGCATTTCCTGATGGAATGTACGCAGCAAATCCCAGTAGTGTTACCTATATGTGATAATAATAGAAAACATAAATATGTTGCATATGATTTTGTCTGTCGCAAAATACTAAATACTCAAATTAAGGTAATTTGATCTTTTTCCCTTAAGGTGTTAATAAAAAAATGTATGTCTTTATATATCCAGTGAAGTATGCCCAGGTCCCTTCTCAGGCCTCAGAAAGTCAATTTCCTTTGCTGCTGGGATTGTGTGGCTCTCAGCTCTTGGGAGAGTCTCCAGGAATTGCGCTTTGCCTTACAGAATTGCCTCACATAAAATCACATTCCTTCTTTGGGGAGGGACAGGCTGCATTTTATGTTCTCTCATGGGCACTTTAGAGTCAGGGAACAACTCCAAAGGCCAATCCACCTTCAGAGGATTCCATTGAGACTATACTCACTATATCATGGTTCATCTTCTCCCTTTGCCCACAAGCATTTTGTCTCTTCCAGAATTCAGGTTTATTCCCCACAATTCTCTCTGTCACCTACAACTCTCAGTTTTGTTCCCCCATTCTCTGTCTCTCTCACAATTCCTTTATTCTACCATAATTTCATCTCATTCCAAAGATTTTTTGTTCCTTCTCACAAGTCTCTGTCTTGGACAAGTCATTCTTTTGTCCCACAAATCACTGTCATGCCGCAATTTTCTAGTCTCTCCCACAATTATGATCCCCCAATTTCCCGTGTCCCACAATTCTCAGTTCTTTTGTACACATTCCCATCTCTCACAATTCTCTCCCCCACAATTCCCCAGTATTCCAAATTTCTCGGTTCCTTCCAACAATTTTCTATGCCTCTCACAATTCCCTTTTCTGTCTCATAATTCTCTGTCATTCTCACAATTCTCTTGTTCTTTCCACAATTCCCTGTCTCCCATAACTCCCTACTACCTACAGCTGTTTCACCCCACAATTTCCTATTCACTCACACAATTCCTGCTTATGTCTCACAATCCCCTATCTCTCCCAGTCCCCTGTTTTCCCCCACAATTCTTTGTCTCTCCCACAATTCCTCATCCCTCCCCAAACCCCTGATCTCCCACAATTCTTCACGTGTCCCACAATTTACCTTTTTAAAACCATTTACCATAATGCTTTACTTCAAACATAGTCCTCTGTATTCTGAGAATTTTCTTCATTATCTCACATAATTCTCTATTATTTCTCACAATAACATTTTTCTCTCAAAACTCTTATGTTCTGTATCACAAACCTCATTTCCCCTTCTCATGATTGCCTCTTCTTCCCACTATTCCCTTTATTTTTTGCTATTTTCTATCTTCTCTCACAATTCTAAGACCTTCCCACAATTCATGTGGCCTTCACCTTGTCCATTTTCTCCCAGAATTCCATGCCTTTCCCATAACAGTCTAGTTACAGTTGTATAGATGAGCATTCACTGAAGCAGTCAGTAAGCAGGTTCTAAAAGGATAACAGAATCATTGATACTTGACCAACATCACTCATTCAACAGTATTTATGGTGGATCTCTGATGTACCAGGCCCTGCATTAAGTGATGAGAATACAAAAGTGCTAGACAAAGTCTCTGCTCATAGGAGATTTGTTTTAGTAAATGAATAGAACAATGAGCAAACAACCCAATACACAAATAAATACTTTCAGAGCATGAGAAATACCACCAATAAATGGACCAGGCAATGTGACAGAGATTGCACAGCAGGGGGGGCCTTCCCAAAGCATGATACAAGGAGCATCAGGTTTGTATTCTTGAGAGCTTGTCAGAAATGCAGAATTTCAGGCCCCACCTGAAGCACTGAGTCCAAGTCTGTCTTGTAACATGATCCCCCAGATGATCAGTGCATACAGTATAGATCAAGAGCTGAGGAGTGTCTCAAATATGCTTGTCAGAAAATGCCTCTCTAAGAAGGTGACATTTTAGCTGAGACCTAAATGATGAGAAGGGCCCAGCCATTTACCTCTCTAAGGTAAAGAGTGGTACAGACAATGAGAACTGTGCAGGGAAAATGTTCTGAGGTCAGAATGAACAGAGGAAGAACAGTGTGGCCCACACAGAGTGAGTCAAGGGCAGGATGGTAGTTAGGGGCTGGACCCCAGGGTAAGCTATGGAGAGGAGGTTACGTTTTACTCTGATTGAAATGTGAAGCCATAGAAGGGTTTTTTTTAAAAAAAATAGACTGATAATAAGTGGTTTTTCTTGACTTTACTCTCTAATTATGCCTAGAGACCGTCACTTGGCTCCCTGCCAACACTGCCCATCAACTTCACAGTCTTTGCTAAGGCCTGAATGAATGAAGGTAACTTTCTAAAACACAGCCAGGGTACCCCCTTACAGCTCAGTGTTCTGTGGAATCTTCCAGGATTCACCACATCTGTAGAGGGATCATGCTGTAACAGGACCTAGGGTTGCCTCTTACTCTTGGAAATAAATGCCACGTTTTTAATAAAGGATTTGTTGCCAATAAAATTACAGATTGAGAGAGGTTGTGATTATGTTTAATAGTCTTACAACCATTGTAGTAATATCTGAGAGTGTATTATTACTAATTGGTAAGTCCCAAGCATTTTTTTTTTTTTAATGAGAGTCCAGGATCTCTTAACGTAAACCTCTAAAAAATTGAATTAATTAATTCAGTGAGTATGAATGACTACCTTTTATTGTGGATCACTCCCGACTCCTTATTCAAATCCTAGTTCTGTATATCCAGATGTACACAGAGAATTGCTCTTAGAGAAAGTTTCTGTAATTTATAGCCGAACATATTTAAGACTGGACTGTTTTTGACACCTGCCGAGGAGGTCTGGGTGGACACTGATGGCTCTGCAATGAGGCCAATTCAGAAAACTGAAGGCTCTCCTTTGCCAGATGCCAAGAGGGAAATGCCCAGCATCTTCCTCTGTTGTGGAATCCAGAGTGTATAATGTCTGCTATGAGACAAGGCCCTGCTATCCTCTATGACAATATTTCTCGGCTAGGACTGATTTTGTTGCCCCCGTGCTGAGAGGGTATTTGGCAATGTCGGAGACATTTTTGATTGCCATACTGGGGGTAAGGGATTCCACTGGCATCAAGTGGAGACAGTCCAAGGACTCTGCTAAACATCCTATAATGCAAAGAACAACTGTAGCAACAACAATTATCTGGCTCCAAATGTCAATAATACCAAGGTGGAGAGACTATTCTGGGAAGATCAAAGGCCAGAAACTTCCTCTCCTTCATACCTGGCAGCTAGAGCATGGGCTCCTACCTTTACAGTCTGTCTTCTGTGTGTGTTTCTGTGTACACTAGATAACTACGTTGAGGATATTTAACTCTTTACCCCCTATTTCCACCCCAAACCAAGACCCACAGTCATTCTAAAGGTGAAATGGGGGAAAGCTCGCTATTGTTGAGTAGTAAAAGCTATTATTATTGGGGTTATTAGGATTAAGTTGCTGATGCAGTTGTTGCCACAAGTGGGCCTTTACAGTGACCAGATTTAACATGGTGGGCTGAAAAAAGATGGGAGTAGCTCTGGTAGGAATGGATAAAATAAGCTCTGCTCTGGAGAGAAGCTCTGTGGAAGCATGTGAGTCTCCACTAACCCAGGCAGAAGACATCCGTATAGCTTGCCCAGAGGCTGGCAGATTTGATCTTTTCTTCCCTCTGGAAATAATTAGTAGTGGATCTGGTCTACTAATGCTTACTAATGTTGGACAGAAATTGCTGAAACCACAGGGTTATGTTAATGAAATTTCCAGTGGATATTGGATTTTCCTTTCATTTTTAAAAGCATAAGCTTCAGCTAAAGACCTTCCAAAGTACTTATTCTTTTGAAGGAGAGAGTCTTATGTTAGACTGTAGTAGACTATTACTGCATAAAGAGAAAGTTAAGACAATGTAAATATGAGAGGAATAAAAACTGGCTTCTGAGCTGGGAATGGTGGCTCACGCCTGTAATCCTAGCGGTTCGGGAGGTTGAGGCCGGTGGATTGCTTGAGCTCAGGATTTTGAGACCAGCCTGAGCAAGAGTGAGACCCCATCTCTACTAAAAAGAGAAAAACCAGCCAGGCATTGTGGTGAGCGCCTGTAGTCCCAGCTACTTGCGAAGCAGAGGCAAGAGGATCACTTGAGCCCAGGAGTTTGAGGTTGCTGTGAGCTAGGCTGACACTATGGCACTTTATCCAGGGCGACAGAGTGAGACGCTGTCCCCAAATAAATAAATAAATAAAGCAGGAAAACAAATGGCGGCTGATTTTGAGAAAGACATAAATGTCGAGGCAGGATGAGTTCAGTGTTGGACACATTGCTCTTATGTAGGCAGTGGGATCCCGGAAGCAGTTCAGACCCCAGAATTGGAACTCAGGAAAGAGCTGGTTGCACATAAGGCAATGTATATCATAAAGTGTGGTGGAATGCTAAAGCCACAAGAATGTATGGTAACATCCCTCGAGGCTTTTGTTTTTCTTTGCTGTCATTGCATATTTACCAAAGAACTCTCTGACTTTGGTTTGGTTTTCCTATTAGGAAGAGAGTGCTTGACTAGGCCACTTAAACATATTCCTTTCTCCTTGGCAGTTTGATTTCTTATTGTAGGCACCATGAATGAATAAATTAGAAGTAAAAATGGAAGGAACATTGAGAAGGCAAGGTACGGGTGGCTGTAGAGGAAGGAGGGGAAGGCGCTCCTGAGTGGTTTGGAGTCACTCTGAAGTGGGATTGAAGAATTAAAGCCACAAAAGCAACTCGACAAACCATTCTCTAACGCTATCATATGAAATGCAGTTTTCCAAGAAATGTGCTTTGGGGAATACTGAAATTTTACCTATAATATGAATTCTTGAAACCTACTAAATAGAGATATTTGTGATACGATTGTATTGTGTGATGTCCCTGTGCAATAAGGCCCAAAGATATACAGGCTCTAAATGTAGAGTTACTAGTTACAATCAAAGAGTTACAATCAAAGTGTAGCAAGGATTTGGGTCGTTTCTCTTTCTTTCTTTTTCTCCTCCACCTCCTCCTCCTTCTTTCCCTCTCTCACTCCCTCTTGCTCTCTCACTACTGCTGTGGAATATAAAGAAAATGTGCTTAGCCACACCTCATCATTACTCTGAAGGAAGTGACTTCTGAAGTGATTTTTTATTTTCTTATCTTAACCATCTTTAAGTGTGCAATCCAGGTGCATTAAATGCATTCACAATGTTGTGCAGTCATCACCAGGAATTGATTTGTAAAGGCTAAATAGGGGTTATTCCAGTGTAGCCAACACTGCCAGGTGCTATAGAACAGCTATTCTTTCCATGATACCTTTTTTTTTTTTTAAACACAAATAGTAGCATACTTTTTCTAGAGTTTCACCCTTGTTGTCCTTTACCTATAATATTTTGGAGGTTTTCCATATCAGCACATATGATGTTGCTTTTGGTTTTCACTGAACAGATTCAAGAATTAAAATATCAATGTCTATATTAGTACATATGGTGTTTCTTTTTGTTTTTATTTAACAGGTGAATGTGCTTTCCATTAGATAGATTAACATAGTTTGTGTAACTGATCCCTTACTAATGAACTAAATTTTAACCATTTCCAACACTTTCCTATTACAAACAACACTCCAATGAGTAATGTTGTGCTTACATCGTCTCTCACACTGTCTGAGCATATATGTGACATATCTAGAATTGAAATGCCTAGATCAAAGGGAATATGCACTTTTAAAACTTTAATAGACCTTTACAAATGACCCTTGATAGGTGAACATACCAATTAACACTTCATCCAAGAGTGCATGAGAGTGCATGAGAGTGCCTGTGTCCTCAAAATACTCGTCAACACAGTGCATTGCTCTTTATTTTACTGATTCGTAGGCATGGTTTAGAAGGAAATTAACCTTCTTCCTAAAGTGTGAATTTGAAACTTTTTTTTTGCAGTGTTTGGCCGGGGCAGGGTTGGAACCCGCCACCTCCGGTATATGGGGTCAGCACCCTACTCCTTTGAGCCACAGGTGCCGCCCTGAAATGTTTTTTAAGATTATTTTTTTCATTTTTGCGTGTGGTGAGTTTTCTTTGAATAATTTTTATGTATTTTAATTGTATAATCTTTTGTGATTTCCAGGTGTTGTGGTATAGTTACAAATATTTTCCTTAATTTCTTTTCCTTTCTTTGTTTTTTTTTTTTTTTTTTTTTTTGTTTGATATAGAGTCTCACTTTCTCACCCTCAGCAGAATGTTGTGGTGTCATAACCCATAGCAACCTCCAACTCCTGGGCTCAAGTGATTCTCTTGCCTTAACCTCCCGAGTAGCTGAGACTACAGGTGCCAGGCACCCACCACAATGCCTGGCTATTTTTCAAGACTGGAGCAGTGGGAGGTGGGGGGGGCTGTCGCTTTTGCTCAAGCTGGTCTCGAACCTGTGAGTTCAGGCAATCCACCCACCTCGGCCTCCCAGAGTGGTAGGAGTACAGGCGTGAGCCACTGTGCCTGGCCATTTTCTTTAATTTCTAAATTAATTCTCCCATGTTTCTTAGACTTTTGACTATAAATCATTCATATATTTGAAGTTGATTTGGGGGCAAGGAATAAGGTACAGCCCTGCTATGGTTTGGACATGGTTGGCTCTTCCCTACCAAATCTCATGTTGAAATTTGATCCCCCGTGTGGCAGGGTGGGAAGTGGGGCCTAGCGGGAGGTGTTTGGGTCATGTCGTGGCTCCTTCATGGCGTGGATCTCAGGGTCTCTCATGATGGCCTGATCGTGAATTCTCACAGCTGGGAGTCTGCACTCTCGGAAGACTGAGTTAGTTCTCATGAGAATGGATTCATTTGCCCAAGAACAGGGCTGTTATATAGCAGGGTTCCTCCTCTAATTGACACTGTCTTTGCACATGTTCACTTTCCCTTTTACCTTCTCTGCCATGTTTTGCTGCAGCACAAAAGCTCTCACCAGAAGCTGAGAAGACGCCAGTGCCATGCTTCTTGTATAGTCTGCAGAACTGTAAGCCAAACAAACTTCTTTTCTTTATAAATCCCCACACATCAGGTATTCTGTTGTAGGAACACAAAATGGACTAAAATTAGCTCCGATGACTACGTTCATCTTATGCTCTTCTAATTTTTGAATTCTTTTGTCTTTAGTTTTAAGTTTTGTGTGTTTAACTTGGCTTTTTCAGGGATTATTTCATATAACTGGAACTAATAATAATTTATGTCCTCCTTTCTAACTTTAATGACTCTAATTTCTTTCTCCTGTGTGGGGTAGGACTTCCCACTGAAATGTTAAATAAAAGTGGGTAGGGTACATTCCTAATTTTGTGGAAATGTTTCTAGTGTTTATTAAGCATTTTGCTAAATTTTAGATTGGCATAACATTTTTTTGTCATGTTTAGGAACTATCTACCTCTATTTTGTTATGAGTTTTAAAAAACTCAACAAGTGATTTGGTGAATGTATTTTCATAGCAGATGATGAAGTGGCTGAGTTTTCCATCTAGGTGAGTGTGGACTGAGCCTCCACAGACAGAAAGAGGAGCCTACAGGTAGAATTGACCATGGGACAACAAGTCCCCGAGGAGTGCAATATTACTTAGGGAAACCTCATCTTCCAAGGACCATGGACTGGGAGATTCATGTGAATCAGACCTTGAGCTCCAGGAGGTAGGGAGGTCAGGCCTATCTGGCAAAGGCTCACACTTTGCTTAAGGGTGAACTTATTAAACAAATGTCATACAAAACATGATAACTTGATAATAAAACATTGTGTTCTTTAATTTATATGTGTGTGTGCTTGTGTGCACTAATACCAAGGCCCCCAGACTGCTGGGATTTAGGATTTGTTGCTGTTGTTTCTTAAGATAGAATCTCTGTGGCCCATCCTAACTCACTGCAACCTAAATTCTTGGGTTCAAGTGATCCTCTTGCCTCAACCTCCTGAGTAGCTGGGACTATAGGCACCTGCCACCACACCTGGCTAATTTTTCTATTTTTAGTAGAGACAGCGTCTTGCTTTTGCTCAGGCTGTTCTTGGACTGCTGAGCTCAAGGGATCTCTCCCCCAACTCAGCCTCCCAGAGTGCTAGGATTACAGGCATGAGCCACCACTTCTAGCCAGATTAAGGATCCTCAACCAAAGTAGATGAGGTGAAGTATGCCCATCAAAGCCAAGGGGAGATGTTAGAGCAATGTGGTGGCTTGAAGTTGCTGAGATAATTGAAAAGAGCAAGTAAAGTTTTGGCAAGAAAAAGAAAATTTATTAGTGACTTACACAGCAAACTAGTGGAAAGCACAGTTTGGAGTTTTACACACAACTTTGAGTAGTAACAGCTGCTTCTTGTAAGTCTCTCAGGGTCTTAATTAACTCTGTTCTCAAAACGACCCACCTGCAAGGTCTTAATCAGCCTCGTTCCCACAATAGCCCAGATGGGCCTGACTCACAGTAACACAAAATAGCCTAATCATAGCTGCCATCCGCCCTGCTTCTCTCTAGATAACTGCCTAACAGAGAGGTGGGCAGGAAAGGAGAATGTTCTGGCCAGAAAGGCGAGGCGAGGCGATCTGAGTAAAGGAAGCTGAAGGACAGTACTTCCCACTCAGGAGTGAGCATTTTCAGGACTGCCTGGTATGAAGTACGTAGGAGTTTCGTTTGGTCTTTAATTTGAAAGAGGTGTGAGGGTGGAGTATGGCAGGTGGTGAACCAAAGGAATTTACTATGATCTGAAAAATAAGCTTAAGTACTAGCTCTACTGTGGGCAGGGAGGCAAGAACCTTCTCTCGTTTGAGTTGCAGATAAGCCTCTTCCGTCTCCACTTGCTTTCCTACATTCCAAGTCTTGCTTTTCTACAAAATAAGGTGAAGTACTTTATGCTAGCCACCAAAAATCATTGACTATTACTTAACATGAATTTGCAAGCTTATTCTATAAAAGTATTCCCTTTTGTTTGGTATTTTGGGAATCTCACATAGTCCATATTTTGTTTGCAGAGAAGACATTAAATAGCTCTGGCTGGTCAAGTTCTCATCTCTATGCAACCAAGGCTAACTGGTTCTCTAGGTATCTTGATGCCACCCAGTGAGAGTGTTTGCTGGATTTAGTGATTTGGTACTGGTTATTTCCCCCTTTTCTGAGAGTGGAGACTCATAATAGGTACCAGACTGAGAAATCTGAAGTCTTTTTTACTTTGAGAACCATGAAAGCAGGTACTATGTCTTATCCATCGGAGATCCTGTGACCCGGCAGCTATCGGTTAGACATTACCCACTCACCTGCACGCAAACACTTCATCATCTTTGATGGGAAAAATTAAAAAAAAAAAAATCGACCAATCTTGGAAGGAAGGACACTGCTAACCTAAACTTTAGGTGTAAGAAAATCCCCAATAAAAAGACCTAAGAAATTACCACTGGGGGGCGATGGAAGTTCAGAAATGGCTCTGCTAATCCCTGAGGCAACAGAGCACTTTAGTTGGTTTATTTATTCAAAGCTGGAATTTGGACGTGTGAACCTTCAAACTCAGGGAAATTCTTGGATGAGAAACACAGTCCTGGGAAAAACCTACCAAAGATGGAATTAGCACCTTGGTGGACTGCCTTCAGCACAAAGAACTTTCCTTCCTTGCGTGTCTTAAGAATTTATTTCAGTTCCCTTCAGTTTGAAACAGAGGAAGTCAGGTTAAACTACAGAGAAACCAGACAACAAAGAAGAGTGCTTACTTGTCACTTGCAAACATATGTAAGTGCGTAGCTCAAACAGGATTAAGGCATCTCGTCCACTTGGATCAGTTCTGGTCGTGTGGGTGGACCTCAGCAGGCACCTTTCCTGGGGAAAGGAGGGAGGTTATGGAGATTACGTTAGGAAACTCTGAGTCACAGTTAACACTTCAGGTGATAGTTAAAGAATCTAGTGGGGGGGGGGGAGTTTAGACAGGTTTAGGATAGTATCTGGTGGAAAGCAAAAGGAAAAAAACTATATGTTCACTGCAGGAGTAATTTTGTAGCCACTTGGTGGCATGCTGTGGGGTTTATTTCTCCTTCCTGATTCCCTTGCCGGTGCACAGGACTGCTGGGAGGGTTGGGGTCCAACCCTGAAACCAGACTTTGGCCAGCCCATTCCATCAAGCATTGTCAATGTTATGGGTGCAGTCATTAATCCTACTTGGACTTCTTTTCTTTACCAAGATTGCCACTAATTAAATAAATGTCAGTAGCATAAAAATTTGTCAAGCTTCCACTCCAAAAAGGGCCAAAGAACAGGGAGATGTAGAAGTTAAGAAAGCAAGTCCAGAAAGCACTTTTGTGGCTAAAATCCAAGAAATAATGTTGCAACCCATGCCTGATAGGCGCCCCATTTCTAATGCTCTCCAACCTGGGGCTCTAGGATTACAGCTAGGATGGGGGCCCCTGGATCTCAATGCTCAGTGTCCTGTGGCTTGTGGAACTACATGTTTTTGAGGGACATTCAGAAAACCTGGAAGTATGTTATATTAGGAAGGACATTTTGGATTTTGAGTGGAGAGTCCAGCTTGACTTAGTTTAAATGGAAAAAGAAAGTTTGAGTTCACATCCCTAGGAAATCCAGAGGTGGGTAGAGCCTCAGGAAGGGCTGGATCCAGGCACTCTGACTGCACCTCTTAGCCCCATGCCACTCCGTGAGAAGGCCTCTCTCCCAACTTCTTTGGCAGTCTGGGGAATTTGTTCTGATTGGGTCTTATTTTTCCCGGGGCTCAATTACTGTACCTGGGGGACGCTGGTAGTGTGATTGGCCCTGCCTAGAATCCTATGATTGAAAACTCATCTAGGACCAACTGAGGTGGGGGAGATGTTCCTTAAAGGAACTGATGCTGAGAAGACTAAAGCAGCATGAATCTACAAGCAAATACTTGGTCTATGTGGACAGGAAGACCAACAAGCAGAATGAGTGATCCATTAGCCAATGGTAAAGTTAATCCTAATTGCAGTTTCGCTTCCTTAGATTCTACCATAGCCTAATGAAGAGACTCTGGATTCTTGTGCACATATTTGGGAAATGCCTCTGGTAATTCAGAGAAGATCTTGGAACTGTTTTCTATTGACAAATGCCCATGAAAAGGAACCTGCACTGTAATCACGTGTCTCTTTTATTCCTACTATGAGGAAAGCACCATGAGTTCAATATTGAGTGCTGAAAAGAAAAAAAAAACCTAAAAATTGCATTTGGGACTAAAAGTCTCACAATTATCCCTGGAAACCCCTTAAGGTCTACATAATTATTTGCAAGGCTCTCTTAATGTGAATGATCTGCTTTCTATGTAAATCATAGATTTATAAAACACATGCCTCAGTGTAAAACATAAAGTGAAACAAAAGAAAATTTCCAGAAACTGAGGGCCTAAAATAGCTAGAGCCAGTTGCAGATAAGGCGTGATTGGAGACCGTGGGCCGTTCGGGCCTGAGTTACAACAGTCCTTGACACACAAGGCTGAGAGGATTGTGGGAAGCCATCATGTAGAGAGGACAACTTGCCTAGGCCATGTGCTTCACAGCTGCATCCAGATACCATTCTAAGGCCTGGGAGAAAAGCCCTAGGCCCCGAGGGGAGGTGGCCTGGAGGGGCACCACCGTTTGATGTCACTGAGTTCTTACTCCAGGCGCTCTCCCTGCCAGCCATGTAGATGTGGCTATCATGTCACCTCTCAGCACCTTCACTGCCTCTTTGGTGGAGTGGCAACAAGGCTGACTTCATGGCATCATCCTGTGGATGCGATGAACATTCACCATTGGTCTAACTAGGGCGTCAGCACTTTTGATTCTGTGGAAGACCAGAGAAAATATCTGAGGCTTTGTGTGCCATAGTCTCTGGGGCAAATGCTCAACTGTGCACCGCAGCAGTCAAGGACACTATGTAAATGATGGATGTGGCTGTGTTCCAATGAAAATTTATTTACTAACCGAAGGCAGCTCTCAAATTTCATCCAAAGGGCATCGTTAGCTGACCCCTGGTCTAATGGTTAGTTCCTCCCTGTTCAATTAGTGTTAGCTTCTCCCTGCCCTTCCTGTTCACTCTCCGGCCCTCATCAGAGAACATTACTGTGATAGATTGAATTGTGTCCCATCCCTCCCAGATGCCTGTGTTGGAGGCCTCGCCCTTAATGAGGCTGTATTTAGAGACAGGGCCTTTAAGGAGCTAATTACTGCTAAATAAGGTCATTAAGAGTGGGGCCCTACTCCAATAGTCCTGGTATCCTTAAAGACAGAGACATCAGAGCTTGCACTCTGCACACACTCCCTCCGAGCACAGAGAAAGGCTGTATGAGAATGCAGTGGGCTGAGAAGAGAGGCCTTCCTTCAGAGACCAACCCTGTTTGCACCTTAATCTTAGACTTCTAGGCTCCAGAACTGTCAAAAGATACATTTCTGTTTTTTTAAGCCAGCCGGTCTGTAGGAGTTTGTTATGGCAGTCCCAGCAGACTAATACAGGGTATCCATAAAGTTCGTGGGCAATTTTAAATAGTTTTAAGTAGTGTGCAATTTAAAATTGCACACAAACTTCTGGATACCCAGTCCACCATTAATTAGCTATGTGAATGATGACGCCACCTTAAATTTCTCCCTCCCTCCTTCCTTTTTGTTATAAAAATCATTTTGTATAAAACTAATCTTTTATATAAAAAATTTGTGTCTCTTATATAAGATTTTGTGTTTTCTATCTATTTTTATAGCATCACTAAAACCATCTGCTCTGCTTATCTAACAATATTTTTGTGCGGCTTAATTTAGGTAGAAAACATGAGGTATGAAATCGTACAAGAAATTAGGGCATTTCTATTTAATCGATATCAGCCATCTTTGCAAGTGTCAACTGGCACATGGAGCAGCAAATCTGGCCCCAAATATTGTAGTCTTAGTCAGTGGAGCAGGGTTTGGGTTGATTTGCTTGTTTGCTTTGATTTTTTGAGAGGTGGGGAGTTGTGAGGACGTTAGCAGAAGAAAACATGCACGGAAAGGATTCGAGCTCTGGCCCAGAGTATTTATCTGCCTCTGCCCTTTGGCCAATAGGGTCATATCCTTCAGTCAGTAAATTCAGAGAACGTTTCTAGCTGAGTCAGATGCGGTACTGGATATGGTACATATGAAAGTAACAGTGACAAGGTCTCTCGGGGAGTTTACATTCCAGGGCAAAGCCAGAGAAGGTTGGGCTCTGAACAGACAACAATCGAATGAATACAATAATTGCAGAATCTGAATAATGCCAGAAGGAAAACCAACAGGGCCCTGTGAGGGAAGGAGCAGGCTTGGGGCAGGCTGCAGACAGAACACCAGTCTACATGCCCTCTTCTTCCCTTTCCTTCTCTTCCCTCCCATTTCATCCCCTAGGCCGTGGAAGCAGGAACTTTCTCGCGAAAACGTTGACTCCATGTGCTGTTCTTGTTAGCATCATCTCTGACGCGTGTATGTCATGATCACAGTAACAACTATCGTGAACTTGGTGGTTTTGACCTGGGCACTACGATGCAAAGGATTTTCTTTCTTCTTTTGTAATAAGCTTTTGAATTGAGAAGAGATTTAGATTTACAGAAAAGTCACAAAGGCACAGAGTTCCCATTCACCCCACATCCATTTTGTCCTTTTATGAATATCTTTCATTAGCGTGGTACATTTGTCACAAACAATAAACCGATTTTGATACATTAATATTAATGATCTTCCAAATTTTACTTGGATTTCCTTAGCGTTTACCTAATATCCTTTTTCCCCTCCAGGATCCCATCTAGTATACTACATTTCATCTGATTATCATGTCTCCTTGGGCTCCTCTTGGCTGTGACAGTTTCTCAGCTTTCATCGTTTTTGATGACGTTGGCAGGTTGAGGAGTGCAGGTCAGGTATGTTGGAGAATGCCCCAAACTGAGATTTGTCTGATCCCATGCATCATTTCAGATTCTCACGGCTAATTTATATCTAATTCATGATGTAGGTGTAATTTATTCATTTTTCGCAGATGAAAACGCTGAGGTACACAGAGGTAAAGGAGCTCCTCCTAAGTCACACAGCTAGTAAATGGCAGAAGTTATGCTTCAGGCTCAGCGTTCACGCGACTTCATGCCACACACTTACTTTGCCTCCCTGGTCTCTATCTACGACATTTCTGACAATGAAATAGTTCCCATTGAGGCTACCAAGGAAATCTCTTTTATAGTTCTTGTGCACAATTTTAAACAATTTGATGATATGTTTAATTTGACTAGAACAATTTCCTCAATCAGTTATTGGATGAACTGATCATTTGTGTAATTTTAATGGACGTTTTCTTAGGGCACTGGTTAATCCAGAAAAAAATAATCAGTAAATATTGTAATTTTCAGTGATTAAAACTTTTTAGTGATTGTGAGCCTGCGTTTTTAGGTGTAGTTCGCAAACTGTGCTTAGAAGTTATCACCCGGACTATTTTGTTACAAATGCATTTCCCTGGGTTGGGAGGACTGAGCAGTTCCCAGAACATAGGATTTTGTGTGCTAAGAGCAAAACCCAGACGGTCCCAAGCAAAGTAGGATGGTTGATCAACCTACCACAGAGCTCCTAGGACTCGCTAGGGCCAGCAATCTATTTTAAAACAGACTCTCCAGGAGATTATTCTAAACACAGAGAAGCCTGAGCTCCATTAAAACAGATATGGGAATGAATTGCTGAAAGAACTGGGGACCAGTGTCTGCAGCTACTGAAAAACAGTGAATTTTCAACGTTTGAGTATGTCTGGTTGGGTTTGTTCGATTCGGCCCAAAGTGGAAGGAACATATCACACAAACTCCAGCGCAGAAAACTAACATTAGGGGGGATGATTTGTCACTCCTTTTTTAAAATTTGAGATTACTATGAGGGTACAAACCATTAGGTTATATAATTTACACATGAAAGGTGATGGTCAGCACTGTAGCTGTGTCCTATACCCAGGGAGTGTGCCATGTGTCCATGCATTGTACCTCTTGGGTGGGAAGCTACTGAGACCCCTCGCCCCCTTCTTGAATTGGAGATTTTCTGTCATGTGGGTCTGTGATTATTAATCTCCTAGTTTCAAACTACTATTGAGTATGTGTGCTGCTTGTTTTTCTAATCTTGCAATACTTTACTTAGGAGGGTGTTCTCCGTATCCATCCAGGTTGTTATAAAGGAAGCAAAATTTCCATCTTTATTACAGCTGGATACTTAGTATTCCATGGTGTGTGTGTGTGTTTATGTGTGGGTATATACCACAGTTGATTAATCCATTCATGTGTGGATGGGCACTTGGGTTGTTTCCATGTGTTTGTGATTGTGAACTGAGCTGCTGTGAACATTCTACTGCAAATTCCCCTGTGCTATAATGTCTTTTTATCATATGGGCAAAGGCCTCATAGGGGAATTTCAGGGGTAAATGGTAGGTCTGTTATGTTCAGTTCTTTGAGGAATCACCATACTTCTTTCTATAGAAGCTGTACTAGATTTTTCACTCTTTGCTTATGAAATGGTACTACTTTACCATCTCCACATTTTATTTGAGGAATAATGGGAGCTCTTAAACGATACAAAGTCTTTATGAAGCCATTATTTGAGGGTTGGGATTAATGAATCTATAGTATCCTAGGGCAGTAGTCCTCAACTTTGGCAGTTCAATGGAATCGCCAGGGAGAGCTTAAAAATCTGAATCCTCAGTCCCACCCCAGACCAATTTCATAAGGATTTCTGATAGTGGGCCTTGGGCACCGGTAATTTTACAGTTAGACAACCACGAATTGAAAGCAACACTGTTCAATAGAAATAGAATGTGAGCTGTAATTTCCTAGTAATCACATTCCGTGATGTAAAAGACAACCACATGAACTTTAAGAATATATTTAATTTAGCTCAACACATCTGAAATTTTATCATTTTAACCTGTAATCATAAAATTTTCAATGACATATTTTATGTAAATGTTTTCTCATGCTATGCCTTTGAAATCTGGTGTGTATTTTACACTTATAACACTTCTCAATTTGGATGCTACATTTTCACTAGAAATATTTGATCTATATTTAGACTCCCATACCCAATTTGTTCTAAGCATATTTAAATGTATTCCAATAATTGAGTATGAGGTTTTTGAAATCTTAATTAATTAAAATTTAAAAATTCAGTCTCTCAGTCTCACTGAGTACATTTCAATGGCTGAATACAAAACATATGTCTAAGCTCGGTAATAGACAGCACAGATGTAGGGCATTACTTCTCAAACTTTAATTTGGGTGTACAGATCAGGCAATTTGGTAAAAATCTAGGTTCTGATTCAGGAGGTGTGGGGTGGAGCCTGAGAGTCTGCATTTCTAACAAGATCCCAGGTGATGCTGATGCGGCCAGGCCAGGGTCCACCCTTTGAGGAGCCAGAGTAGTGATTTTCAACCGGTGTGCTATGAGAGGATTTTAGGTGTGCCATGAAAAATTCTAAAGATCAGGGGCAGCACCTGTGGCTCAAATGGAGTAGGGCACTGGCCCCATATGCTGGAGGTGGCAGGTTCAAACCCAGCCTCGGCCAGAAACGGCAAAAAAAAAAAAAAAAAAAAAAAAACGAAAATTTTTAAAGATCATCGAATCATTTTTTAAAGAAGTTCAAAACACAGTAAGTATATTCTTTTTTTTTTTTTAATCTCTTTTTTGACCAACGTAATTTAAGTGTGCCACAGAAGTTTAACTACAGGTTCAAGGTGCCATGAGATAAAGAAGGTTGAAAACCACTGATCTTGAGTAATCTGGAATGAAGGCTACCTCCATTCTGACTTCTCCACTTGCTAGTGCTATTTCAAAGGCTCAACACAAAAACAATAAGCCTTTGTGGTTAGGAATGTGTGTGTGAATATATGAGTGTAAATATATGCACATATGTATGTCAGACACATACACAGATGTGTGTACCCGTATATAGGTAGATGTATGTCTGAATTTGCCTAGAAGCATACTTAAGCTGTGTAATATAAAGAACACTTCAGTACCACATATATTATGTGTCTTCACTTTATTTTAAATTCAATTTACACTTCTTTGCTTCACTGAAACTGAACAATAGCTGAATGTTTGATCTTGATGTAAGTCCCTATATTCATTTGTTTGATTTTTTAAAAAATAAATGCAGTAGGTTCTTGCATTGTGTTTCAATGTTTGAAGGTATTTAAAAAGTATTTGATGACCCAAGCTCTGGTTTTTGTACAGTGCAGAGTAAATCCCAGTTCCATTTAGTTCCCTTGTATATGGAAATTTTGAGCCCCTGTACTTGTGTTTCTTTGTATAGATGCTTTTTCATTCTTTAGACATCAGTATGGAAAGGAATTGCTTCCAAAATGCTATTTTCAACATTTATTCAGTTATCCAATTGATTCAATTACTTGGTTCCTCTGAGCCAAAGATGATTTAATCTATCAGTTTCTAAAAAACAAACAGACCCCAAAACTCTAAAATTAGCTGAGGGTTTTTTTGAGGATTTATAATCTGAGAAAGTCATTTGAGCATAAAGAACAACCCAAATCATAATGAAATTAGAGAAATTGTTCATGCTTTTCCTTTTATTATCCTTTATTTTCTTTTAGGGGACAAGTTTTTGGAGGGAAACTACCATTGTCTTTAGTAGTTATTGAAATCACACAAAGATGTCAAGAGGCCGGGTGTGGTGGCTCTTGCCTATAATCCTGGCACTTGGGAAGGCTGAGGCCAGACATCTGTGATCAGCCTGATCAACAAAGTGAGACTCCCATCTCTACAAAAAAATAGAAAAATTAGATGGGTATGCTGGTGTACACCTGTAATCTCAGGTGCTCAGGAAGCTGAGGAAGGAGATCACTTGAGCCTGGGAGTTGGAGGTTACATTGAGCTATGATGGTGCCACTGCACTCTAGTCCAGGCAATAGAACAAGACCTTGTCTCAAAAAAAAAAAAAAATAAAGGAGAAGAAAAATAAAAAAGGAAAAAAAGAAGATGAGGGGGACACAGCTATTAAAAGCTTTTTGGACAAAAAAGGAAATAACCCATTAAAATTAGAGGAAATGAAAGATAATTGAAAGATAATAGTTGAATATGTTAAGTCAGGATTGAAAGAGAAAATATTAACTTTTCCTTTAATTTTATTTATTTAGCTATTTTATCTATTATTGGCCATGTGAGGTGGGAAAATTATATTTCCTTTTCATAATGGGACAGAATATTCTGTATATGGTTATAGATCCCAATAATTATAAGATCAACCATAAAAAGGGCTATTGATTCAAAAATTTGAGTCCTTGGCCCAGGATATCCAGACTGCAGTCCCCACATGCAGATTATTTGAAAACTGTTTCCTTGTATGTGGGGTCAGATATCCAGGAAAGTATGTACTGTACAGAACTCCCCCCAATCAGCTTTCTTTAGTGTTTGTGTATTTAATTTGTGGCCCAAGACAACATTTCTTCTACCAATGTGTGGCAGAAAAGAAAAAGTTTGGACACTCCTGGTAGATTCTAGAGGTATCAAAAGTTCCAAAGAAAATCAAACTGGAGCTTGCTATTAAATGAATAGTTCTGTTTTATTTATTTTGTTTTAACTTCACAGGTATCTATAGGTGACATTGGTATTTAATATATATTTTTATTTCCTATGGACCAAAATACATTAATAATAGATAATAACGATAGCTAACATTCATTCATTAATATGTGTTGGGGCCTTATTAATTACTCTGTTTACATTATTTTATTTAATTTTCATGACAACCCTATCATGTAGATACTATTGAAGCATAATTCTTAAAGAGTTAAAAACACAAATATTATACAAATATAGAATGAACACATGTCAAACATTTATTCAACTTATTAATGATAGGAATGATTAGATTCCAAACTTGGTATTTATAGGCATTTTGAGAAAAATGTGTTGGAATAAGGTTTTGAGGCTATATTCAAAACTGATTAACACCTTTCAGAGCAATAAAACTACAATGTTTGGAAATATCTTTTCTGCTGGATAGAAATCTATGAATTAATGTAACTTCAGAGCATCTAAATTTATTTATTTAGAATTTCAGATTAATATAAGGGTACAAATGATTAGGTTACAATGTTTGCCTTGTTAGGTAAGGTCCTGATTGTAGTTGTGTCCTGTACCTAGGAGGTGTGCCCTATACCCTTATATTGTGCCCACTAAGTGGGAGCACACCAGTCCCCTTCCTTCCTCCCCTTACCCCTCTCCCTCGTGCTCCTCCACCCCCACCTTGAATTGAATTGAATTGAATTGAATTTTTCTCTTGTGTGGACATGTATTAGTTGGTCAACTGGCTTCATGTTGGTATTGAGTACATTGGATAGTTTCTTTTCCATTCTTGTTATACTTTACTAAGATGAATGTGTTTCAACTCCATCCAAGTTAATACAAAAGTTATAAAGTCTCCATCTTTTTATGGATGAATAGTATTCCATGATGGGCACTTGGGTTGTTTCCACATCTTTGCAATTGCAAATTGAGCTGCAATAAACAATCTTGTACAAGTGTCCTTATGATAAAATTATTTTTTTTCTTTTGGGTAGATGCTTCATGAACATCTGAATTTTAATAAAAAACAAAATAGAAAGTCAAATATAGGTATATCCCCTAGATAATTAAATAACTCTTAGATAGATGTGAAGTACCCTGATAAGATTTTGAATAGTGATGCTACATCCATTTCACCTTACTCAAATTTTGGATAATTTTTCTTAATAAAATTATAATTTATATATAGAAAGATGTTATTAAGAAATCACAGTAAGGGCAGAGTAAAACTGGAACCTAGATTCTTCTGATACTTAAATCCACTCTCTTATACTAGTTGAAAGCCATTTTGATCTGTCCTATAAAACTGTGTGGGGGTGTTTATGAGTATACTCAACATTGCTTAAAGTAAATGGGGTCAGTATTTTACAATGAAAACCCTTTATTATATGAAATGTTTTATTATGGTGGTGTAAGTTGCAATGACATTTGTCCTACCAGGGATGTTTTTGCTTTGTATACATTTACAGATGTACTTAAAATAGAGGAATGATGCATTGTTTTCAAGCAAACCAGACTGCAACCAGTGGTAGTTAACAGAGATTCAGAGTTAGGAAGTTATGCCAAAGATAGACTCTAAACAAGATATTATCTTGGGCTAAAAAATGAAGAAGGGGGATTGACTCTGGCAGCAGTGACCTGAAAAGGCTTGAGGGAAGAAAGCTGAGAAGGAAAGAACTACAAAGACTGGAGTCTATTTGGCTCCCACCTTCTCAGTTTGAAGCTTTTTATAGTGAACTCAGTCTATGTTCTAATGGAAAGACATCAAAAATTATGTTGGAACTAGGATGTTGACTCTACGGATTTTGAATTTTGAGCTGATTTATAATATCTCAATTCTTTGATAAATGTCTAAAATGTTTCAGTGCTTAAAACGAATCTGTGATTTATTTTTATATGACTGTCGTTTTATATCATTTAAAAATCAGCATGCTTTTTGTGTGAGTTATTACAGAAAATTTTTACTTACTTTTCTGACTAATTAAGGAAAAACCAAGTAACTTACTGAAAATTCTGACTAATAGACATTTTAAAATGTGTTTGTTGGCATAACTTTTAAAAAATAAGGGGTAATATAAAGCAGGTTAAAATAATGTTGCGTGGTGAAGGGCCCTAGGAGACCTAGTTGGTTTATTGTTTAAAATAAATAGAACAAAACCAAAGTTATGGACTTAAACTTTAGACTAGCATGGAATGACAGGGACCAGATTTACCTTCTTACCAGAAACAACCAAAAAATGCACAAAATATATGAAACAGTGGTTTTCAAGATATTTGTAGCAGACAATGAATGGCAGTGGTCCTTGAGAGGTGGGAAACAAATGATGGGATCCGTATGATTTCCCAAGTTTATTGCAGTGAGAATTAGGCTGCCATGCAAGGCAAGGGGGTTACCCAGGTGAAGCTTAATGAATTCTCTGAATTAAGGAGATGGAACTGAGAATCCAGGACAAACAAAAAGACTAGAACTCACAGGAAAGAATAGCAGAAGAGACTTACCCAGAGATAAAACTCTGGACACTTACAGAATATCCAGCACAGTACTGACTGGTGTGGGCATGTGAGGGGGCTACCCAGGACCAGAGAAAGAATCACCTGAAAAGATTACACTGGACCATATTCAGAACTCACAAAGGGATAGGAATATGCCTGTTCTACCAGCAAGATTTAGATATCTTCATAATTCATGGGGTGTTGGACAAGATACTGAGAAGTATCTTGCCTCAGTAGTGGGGAAATAATTATACACAAACTAAACCCAGCTCTGGCCCAGCCTAATAAACCTTAATAGCAAGACCCAAAAGGATCACAGATTTAAGCAGATAAATGAAATATATTAAAAAGGTGCCAATTCAAACTTCTAGACATTAAAGCTACAATGTTGAAAACAAAAATAGATTACATAGAAATAGTGGCAGCGTAGACATTATAGAAGAAAATATTAGTGACTGTGAAGACATAGAAACAGAAACTATTCAAAATAAAACCTAGAGGAAAAAAATGTAAATGAACAACACATCAACTACCTGTGTGATAACTTTACATGGGTTTAGGTATATGTGCAGTCTCTGAAGGAAGAGGAGAGATTACAGGAAAAAAAAAAAGCCAAAATATTTTAGTTTTGATGAAACTATAAACCTAACATCTAAGTAGGTCAATAAACCCTAAGCATAAAAAGCGTGAAGAAAATGACACTAATACCCCTCATTATAAAATTTACATAAACCTGTGATAAAGAAAATGTCACAAGAGTATCCAGATAAATAAAGACCCATTACAAACAGAGAAACAAAGATAAAGATAACAGCAGATTGTTTGCTGGAAATAATGTAATCAAGAAGACAGTGAATTAACATCTTTAAAGTACCAGGGGTAAACAAAAAAAAATCCTGTAAATCTAGAAAATACTTTATACTCAGTGAGAATATTTTTAAAAAATAAAGGTGAAACCCTTTTTCAGGTATCCACAGGGTGAAACAATTTATCACCAACAGCCTCACAGTGGAAAGTTAAAGAAAATCTTTCAGTCAAAAGGAAATTGATGCCAAATGCAATATATCTACATAAAGGGGAAAAGCTCACTGGAAATGGTTACTGTATGTAGTCAATTTATGAGATATTTTTGTTACTATTTATATCTCCTTGAAAGACAATTGAATTCTTAAAAATAGTAACAATGTCATATAGGTATTAGAACACAGGTGAAAGTAAATGTGCAATAACAATAGCACAAAGTTTTGGAGGGGAGAAACGGAAATATACTGTTAGAAGATTCTTATATAAGAAATGGTGTAATATTACTTGAAGTTAGACTGTGATAAGTTAGAGATGTATGCTGTATATCCTAAAGCAGTCACCAAAATAAGAAAGCAAAGGGTTTTAATGAATAAGCCAACAAAGGTGATAAAATAGAATCATAACAGATAATTAATTGAAAAGCTAGCAAAGCAAAGGAAGAGAAAAAAGAAAGAACAGATGGGACAAATAGAAAATAAATAGCAACATAATATGTTTAAACCTAACCATATTAATAATTACATTCAGTATAAATGGTCTAAACACTCTCACTAAAAAGCAGATATTGTCAGCAGAGGTTGGATAAAAGCGACTACCTGCTTCCTGCAACTAACTACCTTTAAATATAAAGATGAAAATAGGTAAAAGTAAATGAGTGTCAAGACCTGTAGGAGCCATATTAATATCAGACAATGTAGATTTCATATCATAGCAAAGAGTATACCAAGAAAAAATAAACTCATTTAGAATACTAAGATGGCTGTCAAAGACTCCTTCCCCTGGTGTACTAAATAATGCAATGGGTCATCCTTTATGAGATCCTTGATGATTTTAAAAACCGCCTATGAAGGACATGATTTGATGAATAAGGAGAATGAATATTGATTGTATATTAAATAACGTTAAGTAAAATTTAAACATTTAAAATTTAAATAACATCAAACATTTAAATGAGATTAAATAATGTTATTTTATCAATATTAAATTTCTCAATGTAATAATGGTATTATGGTTGAGTAGGAAAATAGGATACTGTCCTATTCGTGACAGATGCATGCTGAAGTATTTAGGGATGGAATGCTGTGAGGTCAGCTTTAGCTGGATTTGACTTACTGTCAAATAGTTTAGAGACAGAGAGCAAGCAAAAAAAAGTGGCAATATATTATTAATTTGTGAGTGTAGGCATGTCGATGTTTATTTTGCTATTGCAAATTTTCTGAAGTTTGAAAACAATATTAAAATATGAAGAAAAATGGCATATGTCTTTTTAAAAATTGAAAGCAACATCTTGGGTGGAAGGAAATAATTTGCATCGAAGGGAAGTTTTTAAAGCTCTACTTAACTGCTTATCTATTCAAATAGGATTGCAGCCAGCGTGGAGAAGAACAGAGATGAAAAACAAGGAGAGTGAACCTTAGTGGGCCAATGTACTTTTTTCATCTTATTCCTTTATGGTGGTTCAGAAATACATATCAACCTCCCCTTGGGATTAACTCTGGCTTTAAGACTCTGTGTAAGAATCTTAACTCTTAGAATCTGACAATCAGCCCTGAAATCATGGCTGTTTCTCCTAAAAATTAGTCCTAAGGCTGACTAATTTTTTGTTAATATCCAAAGAAATTTTTCCAACCACAGATTTTTCAGGTCTACTCCTAGAAATTCAGATTCAGTATGTCTGGGTTGGGGACCTAGAAATCTCTACTTTTTCTAAAGCTTCTTTAAGGAAGGTCGTAGCTCTGTCTCTTGAGAAGTTGTGTTTTTTAACAAGTGTCATTAACATTTCTTATCATTAAGAGAATTTGGGAAATACCAACCTGTAGAAAGTCCTTATGCAAACAAAAAGTCCTGGTGGTTTGCTCTAACATTCCAAAGATTTTGACTCTAGCTGTCCCTACATCTTTATTGCATTGAGGTTGTTAAGAGCATATGTGTGTGTGTGTGTGTGTGTGTGTGTGTGCGTCTGTGTGCGTGCATGCACGTGTGTTCACCTGCATGTGAGGTGGGGAGAGAACTTGGAAACTGTATTCTAACCTGGATATTTTGGGGGCTTTTACTGACTAAGGTATTCATATTATGTTAACATTTTGACCATTTTTCTTTTTTTTAATAAAGAAGAATCTCATCCTTTGCCCATTAAAAAGTCTATCATTAAGGGAGAAGTTTTCTCTTGGTTTCTTAGGAATGGGGGAGGTATTGCACTGAACCATCACACATATTATCCTTGCCCTTGACCACCAGCATACATTGAGAACTGGTTGGCTAGGAGGGGTTAGACTTTGAAGTCTTGAAATAGGCTTTTCCCCAGTACAAAGCAAAATGTGTTCATGTAGAATCTAAATCCACGAAGTCGAGTCTATAATCAACTCAGCTACCCAGCTTAGATCAAAGAGAGTTAATACATGCCTTTTAGGTATAATTTGAATGAAGATATTCTCTGAAAAATCTATTGGATTTTACAGTGAGTGAACAAAACAGAGATTACATTAGTTGAAGGAAAAATTAAATTTGATGTCTGTTAAACTTAAACAGTGAAAGGTTAAAATATGGAGGTAAGAGATGGGAGGAGTATAGCAATATAAGAACATGGCAGCCCTCCCTCTTTGACATTCCTAACTCTGACCTGTTGGCTTCCCTTGAGCCTGGAAGCTGCCAAGAAATGAGTGACTGGAGCAAATGAGACCTTGGGCTCTGTTGGGGACCTCTGCAATTGGACAGGGGGTCACCTGGCAATTATTGTGGGGAGGCGGATCCCAGCTTGATGTTCAGGGTGGGTGATGACCCTGCTTGACTATTCTGGTTGTCTGTGATCCTCATGCATGTAGAAAAAGAAAGTTATAAATACTAATGATGGTCATGTAATCAGCTGTAAAAGTGTGGAGGATTGTATTAAGAATATTTTCTTCCTGATTTTGATACAGAAATATCTAAATATATTAATAAAATTGGCCTTTCTCTTCTCTAGTATGGAATATAAGTGGTGACGTAAGCCTGTATTTCAATAGTTAAATTCTAGGATAGTAATAGTTCTCGTGACAGAACTATTTTAGAGGGCAAATAACAAACAAGCCTTTGTGGCTGTACTTTGGGGGAAAGCATGAGTGACTTTTGGACGTATGAGGGATAGTCGCATCATATAGGACAAGCGCTATGTTTACTTTCTGGGCTGTGTACAAATGCTGTGTTGACAAAGGGGTAGACTGTGGCAGAGTATCCATTGTCAAGTGGGCATCTCTGCCTTCCTCTTCTACTATCTCTTCTGCACTCAGAAGAAAAGTAGGGTGCTACATAGTTTCTCTCCCATTCTTTGTATGACTCTGAATTAGAATTTGCCAAAGAGAGTGACATAAACTATCTTTTTCAGGTGAAAGTGAAGTAGAAGCTACTATGCTCAGGGGTCACACAGCTCTCATGTTCGAGAGCAAGCCACCCTGCTGGTGCAGACCGAGACATGTGGTGAGAAGTTTCTAGCAAATTGGAGCAGTTTTTTGTTGAGCAATTGCTAACCTTTAACATTGGTGTGCTAAGCTGAGATGTTCAGAATCTGCTTTCCTGATTGTTGGTAATTATTTTCTTGACCCTGTTTCGCCAGATATTCTAATATCCATGCAGGCCCTAGTTTTCATGTTAACTTCTTTATTCCTGGAATACTTAGAATGACTATTTGTTTTTTAAAACTAAATCCACTCTTTATGCAATAGTTTGATAAAAAGAGGTACATCTAAAAGATAGATTTAAGAAAAATTCTATTGGAAGGTAAACACCAGAAGATCCATACAAGAATTGTAGATATTGCTAAGCACAATTTAAAACACAAGGACTTTTAAAACACTGTGATTTTCCATTTGACTTTGAGATAGCATCTTTCCTTCGGCTTCAATCTGTTTTGGAGAGCCATCTACATCATATCCCAGGGGTCAGCAAACTATGGCCTAGGAGCCAAATCTAGTTTGCCGCCTACTGTTATAAACAAAATTTTATTGGAACATAACTATGCCCATTTGTTTGCATGTTGTCTATGGCTGCTTTCACTATGATGACAGAGTCGAGTGCTATGACGGAGACCAGGTGGTTTATAAAGCCAAAACTATTTGCTCTCTGGACCTTTGCAGAAAATGTTTGCCGATGCCTGTGTTATCCCAATCCCTACCTTCATCAAAAATTGTAGCTTTCTCTGTCTTCATCAACTTGGCTCACTTGGTGGGATTAGACTTAATAAAATTATTTTTTTTGGCAGCAAGATTTAAGATGCCTAAAAGAACATTTTAGCTGGCTCAAAGCACTCACTCACCAATGCTTCCAACTTGGCACAGCAACGTGCCATTTTTAATTAGCTGAATTCCTCTTTACTCATTGGACTACCTTTGCAGTATTTTTCTCCTTGCATTACTTAAGGTAAATAGATACCATGTTGCCACTTTATAAGGCTTCCAGAAGTCCAGTCAACTCCAGGACTTTTCTGGAGACTAGTTCTGCTCTCTAATTAGATTTGTGTATGTCACAAATGCAAAGAGGGTTACTCATTTATGTTGCAATCTCTAAATAATAGAATGGTTTAGATGTAAAATTGAAGCATTTTTGCATGTAAAATTCAATATTTTGGAGGCAATTAAAGAGCAGTTCAACACATTACTAGAAATAAGGAGGAATGGTGATTAAAGTGCTTTTGAAGCAAAATCCTTTAGTCAATCTAGTGGAATTGTTATTTTTTACCAGTGAGCCATGCTAATCTTTGCTCCTTATTAAGCAACAAAATAGAGCTTATCCTCCCCTCTAAAAAGAAACTTCTGTGGAGAGGAATAATTTAGAACACGTAACAGCCATGTTACAGCAGTTAAAGGGGATTCTTCAGCCTTTAGTTAGGATAGTGCTTCTGCTGTAATCCAGTGAGTCTGCAAAGACAGTATGTAAGATTATGAACCCATTAATGAGTATTATTCATCCATGTGCACATGTCACTCATTAAGTTTATTTCATTCATGATTTAAAATGTGTACCTTATCTATTTATATTATCTATCTATCTATGCAGTTCCTACTGTGGGTCAGGCTCTGCTTTAGTTCCAGAGGGCAAAATGAAAATAGTGCGTGAAAGGAAAGTTCTAGAACCCTGTCTTTCTCTCTGCTACAGAGAAGTAGTCCAGTTATACAAACCCTCTATTTTGGGTTCTCAAATTAACAGCTGAGGTGTGGCTCAGGCCGGTGCCCTTCTCCACACTTCCCTCTGGCTTGTGTCCTCTTGCTGCACAGAGGAACTGCAGAAAACACATAAAAGGATCATTGGAAATGGATTTTCTTGTGTGAGGAGTCAACTCGAAAGTTTGTATTGGACAAAGTTAATGTGGAGCCGCAGGAAGCCGCTTGCTCATCTCGTTCCAACTCCATAGTCTGATATTTATTCCTCTTGACAGAAAGAGAGACTGCCAACTTTGTTTTTAATTATTTGAATAAAAACACATACATCATTTTCCCTCTTCTTGTACTTTCCTCCGAAATCCCATCTTCTGTGTAACTGACGTTGATGAAATTGCCAGTTTTGGCATTCATGCCTCTGTCAGCCAAGTGAGACGGACTGAGTTCATCTCCACACCCTGAAGTGAAGCCAAGAACGTAGAGCCCGGCTTCTCCCTCTCTCCCCGAGCTCTCTTCCTCCCTTCAACTCTTTACCTGCCACTCTCCAGACACACCGCAGGTCCTCCTTGGTCTAACCTGGCACCTGAATCAACATTTGCAAGTATTTTCTAATTCCCTACCTTCCCACACCCCCCTTCCTCTCCTTTTTTCTTTCTTTCTTTCTTTCTTTTTTTACAAAATAGTTGAATCCTTTTTTTCTTTGTATTCTAGTGTAAACATGGAACAAATGTGTAACTCATCATAATGGACATCTGTTACTTGAATACTGGCAAGCCCGTATATCCCAGATTAATCACTGTTTCTATTCATTTGGAATTAGCAACCTGTGACTTCAAGTAACTCCCTGATGAGATGGAGCACACATTCTTTTCACAGATGTATAGTAATAGGAATAAATCTACAATTTGGCAAATGAGCCAGATGCAGAGCACAGTGCATGCTTAGAAGAAGAAAATAGAAGAACCGTCTTGGACTAATATGTGGTAACTCTGACAAATAGGAATTTGTATAGTCGAAACTTCTTGAAAATAGCCTCACCTGCATAAGTGTTTTCTAACCTCTGGCCCCTGGTGGGTCTGTAGTTTCCTGACAGAGTTTTCTCATGTTATTTGCTCTCCTTGGAGACTTGAAATTCCTCATCACTTAGAAGCAAGATAGAAATTTGGAGGCTGTGACACGGAACAGAATTATCTGTGGATCCAGGGTCTTACTGGCTACCTTCCTTGTTGAGGTATGTTTTTAGAAAGAGTGTGTTTGTGTGTGCTAGAACTGTGTATCCAAGACATCTATCATATATGGACCACTGAGTAATTGAGTCAGCATAAGCTAATGATTCACAGTTGTATCCCACTGCACATTTAGAGAGAATATTGTGCTCAGACCAGAATAAGGAGTGTCCAACATAAAATATTGGCTGAATTGATTTATGCTATGAAATAATGCCATCATTCACAATGAAGTCATTTGTTCATACATCAGTCGTCTTTCGAACACCTACTGTTCTGATCCTGGCATGATTCTCATTTGGGATATAAAGACTCAGACATTTTCCTTAAAAAAATGAATAGCCTAGTGAAGGAAACAGATTTTCCCACTTACAAGGTCAATACTGTGTAATACGTCCTTTGATAAGCACCCTCACGGGGAAATGCTCAATCTTTCTTCAGTGATCAGGAAGCAGGGAGAACAAATCCAGGAAAGATTCGAGAGAGGGTGGCATCTTAGAGGAGCTTTGAAAGGGAATGATTTACTGGGACCTCAGGGAGAATGTTGGCTGTAGGGACAGGACAAAATGGGAAGATTAATATCATCAGTTTCTATTCTCCAAAAGCAAAGTTAGAGTATATAAGATGTAAGCAGGAAAATTGTATAGAAAGGTCCAGGTTTAAGAGAAAGGTAATAGCTTTTAGGCTACTTGAATAATTATAATAATTTATAATCTGGTGATAGAAGAAACATCAAATAATTTACCTCTGGCTCCTATATTTGACTATGCTGAAGAAAATATATAAATCAAAAATTGTCAAAAATGATCATCTCATAAGGTTCAATCTAATAGCTATAACATACTTGTACATGGTACAAAATCCCAAGAGACAAAAAAGTAAAAAGCAAGTCTTGATCCCCTCTGTCTTCTCCAGCCCCCCCATTTCCTCCCTCAGAGGAGGCCACTGCTGGAGTTCTTCCCAAATAGGTCCTTGCTATAGTCAAGCATTTCCACAATGTAACGTGTTCAAATAGGGCTTTGCCAGGGTCACTTCTGGCTAAGAATGAAGCCAATGAACACCACGCTCCAAGAGACCACGAGGACAATAATTCTGACTAGACCATGGGAAACCTACCTTACCAGAAGACCCACCTAACCTGGAAGATAAAAGGATCAAGAGGACAGAGAAAAGAGGAGGTTCGGGGCGGACGGGGGTGTTTTTCCTGGAGGAAATAGCACTGAGAACCTCATTTCTTACTCCCAAGAATGATGGCAAGAAGCGTCCTCCCCTTGACCCTGATCCTAGTGAGGGGAGTGTCCCTGAGACCCACACTGAGACACGACATCTGTCCTTTGTAGCTGGGGAGCCCGGAGGGCCAGTGGCTGACTCATCTGAGGAAACTTGAGTGGCCTGTGGTAAAAGGGAGGGGGATCCATCTGGGAGGAAACTTTCCCTTCCTCCAAAGTTGCATGGATTCCAGAGACTCTGCAGATGTGGAACTCGTGAGGAAATATTGGCCCAGGGTTGTTTTAACAGGAATCTTATAGCAGGATGTTGCAAGTTGCTTTCTCCGGTAAGCTCACCATGGAAAGGAGTTTCGTGTGCACATGTCTAACGGGGACACCCTTGGGGTCAACACCTGGGAAAGGGAGAGGAAGGAAGCAGGATTTGCAGAGGGGGAAAGGAAGCTGAGCTTCAGTGCAGGCCCAGAGTCAGCCTTGCCATCCCTACAGGGAGCTCCAGAGTGAAACGGCCCATCATAAGGGTCCTACTGAGGCCAAATGATAAGGATTTTATATATTTGCCTTGGCCAGCAGTCATTGGGCATAGACCTCCCTGGGAAGGATATGACCTTAATTGTGGCAGCCTTCTCATTCTAAGTTGCTGCCAGCTGAATGCGATCTGTTCGTAGCACTCTCAGCCTCCTGGGCTACAAGGGCTCCCTTGAAGGGGGATCCATATAATATAAATCAGTGTCCATCCCACGAGGCATGGGAACACATTGGAGGCAATTGTGTGTACTGCTGCAAGCAGATGCTAAGAGGGAACTGGGAATAGTGGATCAGATGAAAGGTCATGTCATGTCATAGGCATTGGGGGTCAGACAGACCCAGAGTCATCTCCCAAGTGCTCAGGTAGCTGCCACAAGAAGGCAACCAGCCTAGGGAGTAAAAGTCCTCCTCACAACAATATGAGTTGAAGTTAGAATTTTCCTTAAGTGCTTCTATGAGTCAAGATGCAAGCGGGAAACAGATGGCACATTCATGCTGAGTAACATGAAAAGACTTTAGTAAAGGACCTAAGTTACAAAGGCATGGAAATCTCAAGGGTGGGTACAGTACCCTTAGGCTAGTAAGGGTAGGCATGTTAACATCCCCAGCCTAAAGGGAGTAGGAAAGAGATCAACTTCCAGGCCTCATGGACAAGGAGAGCTGAGTTAAGAGGACCACCTGACCAGGCCGTGACCTTCAGCGAACAAACAGAGCCAGGCTGAGATAACCCTGCAGCTAGGGCACTGGGGGAATTCCTACTTAAAACTCACTCTTCTCACTTTCTCTGATATTATCCTGGGACTTCCCATTGGAGGGCTGATTCCTGCAGTCTGTTTGGGTTAGCCTCCAGGACACAGAGCCAGGCCTCTGAGGGTGGAGTGTACAAATGCTCCCTTCCTCCGTCGGATCCTGGATGGGGGCCACAGTGCAGCTCCCAGTAGGCAGGTGGTGGTGGGGAGAGACTGCCCTTCCCACGCTTGTGCTGGCTGGGGAAGGTGCAGAGAATGTTTTTGCTAAGACTGAGACCACCTTGCATGTCTACACTCTATACCACCCTAAGGTCATGATACATCAGGGCGGCCTCTTAGTTTTCAAGATGAGACACAAGATAAGGAGAAACTCTTGGGTCTAATTGAATCACAGGATGTAGGGGGAGGTGAGGGAGTAACCTGTCCCTTCATGTTTGCTCTGGAAAGACGAGGGGTATCGTGTTTGGTCCCTCTTCTTATTACCACTTCCCTTCCCCCCCCCCATCAAGGCTGTTCTTTTCATCCTAGGTCACGTGGCTGGCGACAGCTTTCCTTTCACTGAAACTTCTGAATATGGATGAAAGGAATCCCCAGAATTTTAACCCTAGGCCTTAATTGAAGAAATTAGTCCTGTGATATTTGAGCCTTGGGAGTAAAAGACACCCTAGCGTTGAAATTTCTGTGGTTTATTTTGTTGCTAGAAATGGATGCTTGATTCTCCTTTGAGGATGATTGCTCTTTAGTTGTGGGAGGAAAAATAACCACAGTAACTCTTTTGGTTATGCCAAAGGGAAGCCATAACTCTAAGCCATTCAAAGAATAACTCTTTGTTGCAGGCTACAGATGTGCCCTGACAGGAGGTGAACCTGAGGCAGTTAACTAAGGTCAAGCTTCGGTTTCCTCTCTCTAGGTCCCAGGAGATCTAGGTATGGGGTACAAGGATATGGGAGATAATGGTCAAAAGCCCTTCCAGAAATAGTGGGGCATGGGGTAGGGAAGGTGGGCTCAATTCTGCAATGTAGTGGGTATCGGGGCTATGCTGCTTCCTATCCAGTTTGAAATTTCCTCTTCTGCACAGTACTCTCCTTTTAGCCTCACGTGGTCAGTAAGCTTTATTAAACTATGTAACCTGGTCTTAGCATCGCTTTCTTATGTTGAGGGAGGAGTCGATTTCTCTGTAGGGGCAAGAAATGTGAGAAGAGTTATCACAGCCTTCTGGGAAAGGCTAGGAAGATCAAGATGCTGAGTTTCAGGGCTTGCTGGAGCTACAGGGGCACCAGACTGAATTTAAGGAATAGTGAACATCAGTCTTTAGGAACCTCCATAGCAGAGCTCCCTGGGAAAGGGAACAGGCCGTGACATGGAGTGGGGATTTGACCACTTCTCCTGGGACATTAATGGAACATGCCGCCATGAAGTAGGAGCACTTGGCACATTTGGATATTAATTTTAAGCAGTAACCTTAGTCGTTTCTCTAATACACTATTTTACCCATCTGCTTCTTGGATGTTTGTAGTCATCCTTTTACACTGTTGGATGGGGCTAGTTACTAGAAAAATTTTTCCAATGACAAATAAATTTGCATTTCCTTACTCTCCTCTTCCTAGCTGCCTCTCTATTCTCCTCTGTTCTGTACTTGTCCCTTTGGTTAAACATTACTTTGGTCAAGAAGTACAGTGCAGGGTAGAAGCATTCACGTAGAGTCTTGAAAACTCATATTCAACATTGAGTTTACTTACTGGCTGTACATCCTTGGTAAACTACTGAACTTCCTTCACCCTGAGTTTCTATAGTTACTACCCATACAACAGGAAGACTCAACTGCAACTGTTCTTTTTGTTCATATCATCATAGATTCAACAAGTAAGAGCCTCTCTAAGCTCCTTTGTCCTTGGTTTCAATGTCCTTTTGAAATGACCCTATTTATCTTTGAAATTTTCCTTGATTTCTGGCACTACGTGGTGTCGTAGGCTTCTCTTGTGTCTTCCCTCCCACCATATCAGACCTTGACTTGACCATCTCTTCAAGGAACACTGATACCTTTCAGTGAGGCAATGGAGTGAGAGGCCAAAATCTAGGGACTCGGGCAGTTTTTCCTACTGGAATGCCCTTGTTCCTAAATCATTGCAGTTGACAGAACCAGAAAGTACACATTTTTAAAACTTATGAGTTCACCTTAACATTTCCAACTCAAATGAACAATACAAGGTTTTTACTTCTTTAATTTTGTAATTGTAACTTTGTTCTCATATATGGAAAAATATTTTGAATAACACTATTTCATAACTACTTCTTGGATTTATATTACAAAAAAAGAAAATATTTCACAATAACAATGCAAGTATTACTACAAAAAAAAAATGAGATGAATGCTAACAACAACAACAAACTTCTAATTGAAAAATACCAAACCCAAAGAGTTTGATGAGGAGTAAATGACCATCTATGTTCATTTCCTGGAATAATACCTCAGATGCAGTCAGTACTCAAGAAATATTAGTCTTCTATTCCCACTTCCCAACTCCCTGCCTCAATCAAATCTTAGGAATACTTTCGCTGTTGGATAAACTTTAAACACAGCCTGGCATTTTGGCCTTCTCCAAATATGCTCTACCTGCTCTTTCTAATCCCTAACTGCCCCCTTGTGCTCCTGTTCAAATGCCTTCAATCCCCTCAGCATGTTGTGTGCACTTTGGCTTTCTAGATTTGCTTGTGGCCTGTTCACCTCCTTCCTTCTCTCCCTTCCAAATGGATCATCCATTCCTTCCCCTTTAAACGGAAATGATTGCTTGAACAGACATTAAATTTCTATTCATATAATATTATGGGGTCTCTTTCTGGGTTTTTTTATTCTTTTATACTGATCTCTTTTTGGCGTGTTAATACCAAACTTTACTATAGTAACTTTATTGTATGTCTTAAAACATCGTTAAGCCAATCTTTCTTCATTATTACATTTCAAACTTTTCTTGTAATTTTCAAACATCTTTACAATCAGTTTTGACATGATTCAACTTCCCCATACCCCTGCCAAGAAAAAAATAATTAGGCCAGGTGTGGTGGCTCACACCTGTAATCCTAGTACTCTGGGAGGCAGCCAACGTGGGTTGATTACCTGAGCTCAGGAGCTCAAGACCAGCCTGAGCAAGAGTGAAACCCTGTCTCTAAAAATGGCCAGGCATTGTAGTGGGCACCTGTGGTCCCAGCTTCTTAGAAGGCTGAGGCAAGAGAATTGCTTGAGCCCAAGAGTTTGAGGTCACTGTGAGCTATGACGTCATGGCACTCTACCAAGGGGGACAAAGTGAGACTCTGTCTCAAAAAAAAAAAGTCCCACAATCCAAATAGACTTTGCTTTGTGACCTCAAGTCTTCCCTAAAAAAGAAACTCAGTATTTCTCTCCCACTAGAAGATCCTGTTTTAATTCTTCTATGATAATATAATTTTGTAGTTTTCTTCATATAGTTTATATGGCTTCTTTTAAAAATATTTTTGAAGTATTTTGTAGTTTTCCTTCCTATTATTTTTTCAATTTTCAGTTTGTTTTCATTGTTTTACAGTTGTTTTTTTAAATAATAAAAATGTTATTTTAAAATACCTTTACATTTATAGTAAAGTTACAAAGGCAGTACAGACAGTTCCCATATTCTCCACATCCAGCCAGTTTTCTTCTAATATTAACATCTGACATTAGCATGGTGCATTTTTCAAAACTAACAACCAATATTGAAGCATTTTAAATTAAAGTCCGTTGTTTATTCCTATTAGTTTTTACCTAATCTTTTGCTGTCCTTGGTTCTCATTTAGAATACCACTTTACATTTGTTTGTCTGGTCTCCTTAGCCTCTTTTTGGCTGCAATTGTTTTTCAGATTTTTCCTTTTTTTTTTTTGAGGCAGAGTCTCATTTTGTCACCCTCAGTAGAGGGCTGTGGCATCATAGCTCACAGAAACCTCAGTCTTTTGGGCTCAAGAGATCCTCTTGCCTCAGCCTCCCAAAAAGCTGGGACTACAGGCACCTGCCACATTGCCTGGCTGTTTTTAGAGACTCCTGAGCTCAGGCAGCCCACCCACCTCAGCCTCTCAGAGTGCTAGGATTATAGGCATGAGCCACCATGCCCCCCTTTTCCTTATTTTTGATCACCTTGACAATTTTGAGGAGTACTGGTCAGGTATTTTGTAGAATTTCTCTCAGTTAAGATTTGTCTGTTGTTTCCCATAAGTAGCTGGGGTTGTGGGTTATTGGGAGGAAGACCACAGAGGTGAAGTGCAAATGTCATCACATCATATCAGTGTTACGTACGACAACTGCTGATGTTGAGCTTGGTCACCTGGCTGAGCATGTTTGTCAGGCCTCTCCACTGCAAAATTACTCTTTTGTTTCTCCTTTCTATACTACCTTTTTTTGGAAGGAAGGAAGTCACTATGCACAGATTGTATTTAAGGAGTGAGGAGTGGGGAATTGTCCTTTACTTCCTTGAGGGTAGAGGATCTACATCAATTACTTGGAATTCTTCTGCATGGAAGATTTGTCTGTTCTCCCATTTATTTATTTATTCAATTATTTCTTCATATCAGTATGGACTCGTGGATATTTATTTTATACTTTGAGTTATAATCCAATATTGCTTTATTTATCTTTGCTGCTCCATTGTCCCCACATTGGCCATTTGGAGATGTTCAGTTGGCTTCTATGTCCTTTTTACATACTCTTATGATTGTGATCGTTTGTTTTTCAGTTCCTGCTTTACTTCTACCACTAAAAGATGCTCCAGGCTCATTTCATATGTTTCTTGAACAAACTGTCTCTCCTTGGTTCTTTTTACCAGGGAACAATGTTAGAAACCAAGATCTGAGTGTTATATGGACTCGTTGCTACTAGGCCCTCTCGACTGCTATCGCTAGGAAGTATATGTTTGCAAATTAACCCATGTACATCCACATATATGTAAATATTTCTATATGTGATACCGTATCCATATTAAACTAAATACAAATAGCCGTTGATTTTTGACAGTATCTTTTAATTTTAAAATGGACATCTACTTGTACCTAATGCTCCTAATATGGAGACTTGATTCTACTTCTGTAGAAGTAGTAAAACCACCAGTAGATAAACATATAGAGAGAGGGATGTTTTTTGCAGCATTGTTTGCAGCAGAAATTATTATAAATAGCCAAGATACCTAGAATAGTGGGAACATTTGAATAAATTATTCTATATTCATAATATGAAACATATAACCACTAAAATAGAATGAATGTTTTCATGTGTTAATTAGAAGAACATCAGTGATTTATTGATATATAATAGAAGCAAATTGTGGAGTAATCTTTTATAAACTTTAAAAAAAAAAGAAAGAAAATACCATCTGAAGTTTAAATTAGGTAATATATAAAGTAGCTAGAGTGCCTGTTTAATAAATGATAGTTATTGATATATGTAAGAAATAATTTTATCACTCTCTGCTTCTAAGTATTGAGCCAATGAGTAGAAGCTATGGAGTATCTGTGTAAATGAAGATAAAGTGAGGTTCAGAAGTTATGCAAAGGAAATTAAGACCTTGACCTTGAATTAAAATGGATATTTGATAAAGAATCCAACTGCCTGAAACACACTATTATAGCCTAATATTACAAGGGAAAATTTCAGTATTAAATGAACCTATAAACGTATCATAGAACTGGTTCGAATGATGAATTATTTATAACTATGGTTTTTTTTGACCAAAACAGAGTATATTTCCTCCAACAGTTTCAGAGCAAATATATCCTTCTCAACATTAATCACATTTTCTTCAATCCAATGAAACTTTAATTGTTGCCAATTCACAGGAAATTTGGTTTGAGGAAAGCATTTATAATTTTGGGATATCATTCATTGGAATGCCACAAAAGTAGAACACATATTAAAGAAGCACTTTCCAAACCAATATGTGGGATTTTACTTGGAATTATCCTCAAAACCCCAATTCTGGAGCTTAACTGGTAATATCAAATGGCTTTCCAATGTCAATTATTTCCCCTGTCCCCTCCTTGTCCTTCCTTTTGCCAAGTAATTTTTCCCTCTAACTATGGCATTATTCATTCAACTGAGCCGCCATGAACATGAAGCATACTGAAAACCCACACAATGTCAGAAGTGAAAACATCACCTCAGAGTTTTGATTGTGACATAATGAGATATGGACTATATGTCGTAGTCCGTTCATGTTGCTTCATTTTAGGATTTAGGTACCACTGGCACATGAAGCTGGCTGTGCGCCTTCCCAACATTAGAAATGTTAGACATAAAAAATACATTAATTAATTAATTAAAAAAAAGAAATGTTAGACATTTCAAGAAGCAGTTCCTTGTGCTAATATTTGAAATGCAAGCTCCTCTGTGAGGTGTCCCACCCCATTCTATTATTGTTATGAAGCTGTATATTTCAAAATGTCTTGCTTATGAATGCCAGGCAGAAAAAGTACCCATGTGATCATTTACAGCAAGGAAAAAGGACTCAACTGGATGAAGAAATGAATTTGGAAAACCCTGTTTGTTTTTTCAATGACATCCCCTGCTTCATTTTTTCTCCCTTCCTTTCAATCCTTGTGCAGCTATTTCAGAGCCCTCAAAATGATATTTCAACTTTTATAATGTTGCAATATTCTTTTCCTCTTTGCATTTTTCTTGTCATGTTGAACAAATAATTCATTTCTATTATATTTTTCCTTATTTCTTTTTGAATTTATATTTTTGACGTTTGGCCATTGTGAAAACACTTATAAAAGCAATCTATAGCTGGGCATTGTGGTGGGCGCCTGTAGACACAGCTACTTGGGAGGCTGAGTCAAGAGAATCACTTGATCCCAAGAGTTTGAGGTTGCCGTGAGCTGTAATACCACAGCACTCCACCCAGGGTGACAGCTTAAGACTCTATCTCAAAAAAAAAAATCAATCTAACCTCTTATTAGTAATCAGATTTTGCCTATCATCGTCTCTAGTTTCTACCATTTTGCTTCCCTCTCCTTGCCCTGTCTGTGTAAATCCATTCTCTCTCTCTTGCCTGTCCTGAAGACTGTTGCATTTCCGTGATTTTTATGCATTTATAAATTATTTTGGGATCTTTTACAATTTTGTTGTCCACCACAGACATTTAAGTCCTTAACTAGGTCCCTGACCACCTCCCACCACTGGTATGAGACTATTAAGGAAAACAAATTTTATTTTTTTTGAGGCAAGGTCTTGCTCTGTCACCCAGACTGGAGTGCAAGTGGCCAAATCATAGCTTATTGAAACCTCAAACTCCCAGCCTCAAATGATCCTCCTGCCCTAGCCTTTCAAGGAACTGAGACTACAGGCACATGACACCAGGCCCAGCTAACTTTTTTTTTGCTAACGAGACCTTGTCTGTATATGTCACCAGGCTGAATCAAAACTAATTCTTTTAACTCTTAGTTACACAAACCAATACATTTTATTTTTTTTCTTTATCTCACTAGGATGAAATAATTCTGGATCCTATAAAATTAGGCATAATAGTTATAATTAATAAAAAAGATATGATCCTGAAATGTAGGTCTCTAATTCCTGGCCAAGAGTGATTCTCCTACCTCAGTCTCCAAAAGTGATGGGATTGCTGGTGTGAGTCACCAAGCCTGGCCTACAATAAATGATACTTTTAGGTCTATGGCTTGTCACTTTGCAAATGGATTTATTTTTTGCTTCATTCTATATTATGAACAAGATTACCAGCAAGTTAACCAGCTTGTGATATGTATAATTTCTAAGAAGAAACCGTCAAATTCAAAGTGTAATTATTCTCATTTATTAAAGGCAAAGACTACCTATCTAGTTGTGGAAATTCTCAGTCATTTTAATCTATTTACGCTTATGTTGTCTGTTGATCAGTTTGTATGAAGATAGAAACATCAAACTAAAGGGAGGAAAGGATCAGAGTTCTTTTCCTCCCCTGCTTCCTCCCCCCTGCTCTTTCCTTTCTGCCACTGAAGCCTTGTCAGTTTCCTTACTGCCCAAAAAGCAAGTGAAATCAATATAAGAATCATTGCCTTTATAAAAAAGGAGGGTGCCTTCAAAAAGATATGGTGACTCTCAGAAAGGGAACACCCACTCTCCAGATCAATAAAAATACTTAAAATAAGAGAATGATTTTTGTCTTAGGATTTTGGGTTATTTTTCTGTTTGGCAGAATAAAAGAATCACTTATACAGTCCATCTTCTCACCATTGTGGACTTTTTCCCTTCTATACCTTACAATGTGTCACTTAATTCTTTGTAGCACATTAACCGGAGGATAGATGTATCTGGAAAAAGATGGGCCTTGTAACAAGCTGCTAAATAAACTTAAGGAATTATCATATTTATTCAAGCTGTTACCAGCTCCTGCTAACACACACACACACACACACACACACACACACGCACGCACATACACACACTTAATTAGAATAAGATTTGATTGATTCCCTGCAAACATCAGGGTTTAAATAAATTTTTTAGAACCTAAATAGATGTCAGGATCATATTTTTTCTTACTAATTATAACTATTATGCCTAATTTTATAGGATCCAGAATTATTTCATCCTAGTGAGATAAAGAAAAAAAATGTATTGATTTGTGTAACTCAGAGTTAAAAAGAGTTCTGATTTCAGGCATGGTAGGATCCAGGGGGTCAAATGACATTATTAGGAGTTGCATAGAGGTATATATGTTTGTGTCTCTATTTGTCTAATCTTTTTCTCTTTTCCTTTTTGCTTCTCAACAGTCTTGTGGTTTTTAAAATTTCTTGTGATTATATAAATCATATAAACATTAAAATGCCATTTTAACCATTTAAGCATATAATTCAATGGCATTAATTGCATTAACAATACTGTAGAAGCATCGTGACTGTTTGTTTCCAAGTCTTTTCCATCATTCCCAATAGAAATTTTGTGCCCATAATTGGTAACTCTGTAATTCCCCACTTCTCTGAGCTTCTGGTAAACTAATCTACTTTCTCTCCTTATGAATTTTCCCATTCTAGATATTTCACAGAAATTGAATCATATAATATTTGTCCTTTTGAGTCTGGTTTATTTCACCTAGCATGTTTTCAAGATTCATCCGTGTCATAGCATGTATCAGCACTTTATTTCTTTTTATGGCTAAATAATAATTCATTATATGTATATACAGCATTTTGTTTATCCATTCATCTGCTAGTGGATGTGTGGGTTATTTCCATCTTTTGGATTTTATGAATAATGCTGAAATGGACAACGGTATGCAAATATCTGTTTAAGTCCCTGATTTCAACTCATGTGGGTATATACATAGGACTGGAATTTCTATACTTCTGATTTCTCTTTCCTCTCTAAGGCTTCATTCTCAGAAGAGCAAAATCAACTTGTTCCTCATTCCTAAAGTGCTTTAAAGGGAGAGATTTCCTCTCCCATTGTCCACATTAGCCGCAGAAGAGAAATTCTGATTGTTTGTGTTCTGATCTCAGCCCTGGATCAATCACTGTGCCTAGGGAGAAGCTCCTTCATAGCTTCATGACCAACAACCCCATTGTGTAGAAGAGAAGTTCTCTATAGAAAAGAGATGCTATTTCTAGAAATGGGGCCAATGATGGGCAGAAGTAAGAGACATCCACTACATTATCATCCCAGACGTGGGCAGAAAACTCATATTGGTTATTTACCAGGATCCTTGGATGAGTGGACAAACTTAAGAATTACATAGTTGGAAGTTATACAAAAATAAGCAAAAACCAGAAACTGTCAGTGCTGCTAAGTGGAATACCAATTACTATCACCTCTTGGGAAATGATACCTAGCACAGCTGAAAATGTTCACTGTTATACTCCAGCAGTTCTGTCCTTGCTATACTCCCAAGAAAAACTCTGCCACTAGTGGCTCAGGAAATATGGAAAAGACTGTTCATTGCAGTACTATTTATAATGGTAGAAAATGGAAAACACTTAAAGGTTTCATCATCTGACTAAAAGATATTCATAGGATGGAATGGTATACACTTATTAAAAACGATGTAGACCTACATGTATCAGAAGAGATAAGCTCAAAAGTATAAAACTGAATAAAAATCAAATTGCAGTATCACAAGTAGTGTTTGCAATAGCATTTATGTAGATATTAGGAAATAAAACTAAATTGTGAAATATTTTGGGATATACCTATATGAAATAGAAGTATAAACTCATCATGTTCTGGAAGGGTACCCAACAAATTTAATGGTGACGAGACAAATAGGACATACACAAAAAACCCAAAGGGTTTTCATCTTTTCGGTACTGCTCTTTTTCTTAATTTTAAAATTAGCTAAGTTAAATTAACTAAGTGTGAACAGTTGTTAATTTAGTCTGGTTGGTGCCATATTTTCTTCACTGTTCTATAATTTTCAAGATTTTTATAATAAAAAGTAGTATGTTGTCAGAGTTCAAGCATAAATTTATTTTTTCTTTAATTTTAGAATTTGGGGATATGTATATTGATAAATAGGTAGGCATGTAGTTAGGTAGAAAGATAAATAACATATTGTGTTCTTTCACCTTGATTTTTATCAAGTAATCGTAAGAACATGCTGTTGCCAAAATTTCCCTGCTACATTATGCTACTTCATCCAATTTTATATCATGTATGTGTTAGAATGCATTTTGTTTTTAGTCTTCCCTATGCCAGAGTACTCCTTTAACTACGAAAATGCCCGGTGTGTTTCTCATTAACCTCAAAATTCATACCAGAGTTCAGACTTACAACCCTGAAATGCATCCTATCATTTCAGCGAACAATGAGACTGCTCCCTGAACATTAAAAGCTGGCAAAAATAAACCATCCAAATCAGTATTCCTATGAGAAGAAAGTCCTGGGAGGTGAAGATAGGATTTCAGAAATCCTATTCATACCAAAAGGGAAAAGTCATTAAATAATTACGTGTGAGGCAGTTGGTGACAGCCTTGTCTCTTTTAGTTTTGCAAAAATGATAACAGAAAGATTTGTAACATCTTGCTTGATTCTGAAGTGGTTAACATTTTATAATAGGAAATTTAAAGGCAAGAAAAGAATCTCAGAAAGCGCGTTGCTCACTAAGCACTGACATCACTGTGTGGGAATGAATGAGTATTATCTTACACAATGGAATGTGTTCTATCCTTCCCCTGAGAGGGAATTTGGCTTGGTATGCAAATTAAAATATTGTTTTGAAAAATCTGTTGCATCAAATTACAGAAAAAAAATTTTTTGCTAATCCAGTTCTTTGGTCCATTGTTGGCAAAGCCATTGACAACAGGCTCGTCTAGCCAGTTTGCCTGGAGCTATGCTCTTGGATTTTGTGATGGAACGGCAATCAAGGAGAATTGTCCTTTGGCAAAGAAGGAAAAAGCCCTAAATTCTTGGGGTGTCTGTCTAAATGGCTTTATCAGGCATAAAAGAATGGAAGGATAATTTACTTGAAATACTTGTAAACCCTTAAAGGCATTTAGAATTTGAGTGTTTATTGTCTTGTTCTCCCTTTGTTGAGTTGGCAGGTGATCTTCCAGGTAGCTGGCTTGTTTTGGTAGCTGTCTTTCTCTTCTTTCAAGCTTACCTGGAGTCTATCTCCAAATGAAATGTTTTAGTCTGAAGTTCTGCATCTGAGAAATAATACAAAACTATTCAGTTATGTCTCGTTTTATAACTCTGCCCCCTCAATCTCCTTGGCTGGCTGGGGTTGACCTGAGTTCACCGGTGGGGATTCAGGGAATGCCTGATGCCAACATTTGTGCTCATGGCTCATGCCTCACTCAAGGCAGTAGCTCTCAAAGAGTGAGCCTGAACAGTATCACAGCATCACCTGTTAGCTTGTAAGAAAGGCAGATTCCTGGAGTCCACCATAGGCCTACTAGCAGCGGGGCTCAGGAATCTGTGATTTAGCAAGCCCAGCAAGTGATGGGACCCACACTCAAATTTGAGAAGCACTGCTCCAGGGTAATTTGTCTGCTTGTCTGCAGAGAAGCCCATATCTGAGCTTCTTCGCTCTTCCTCTTCCTATTGTAATAATTATTCCTTATTGAAATCATTCTGGAATTATTGATGAGAAAGGTTGAGGGAGAAAATTGGCATTTATCAAACGGGTAGTATAAGCCAAGTGCTTAAGGATAATGATACATTCTGTCTCATTTAGTGTTCCAAGCAGTTATGAGGAGAAGTCATTTGGCCCAATTTGCAGATGAACAAACTGAATCTTTAATTATTAACAGTAGCAAATCTAGTTGTTTGGCTTTTCAACAGTAAAAAAAATTTCTTCTTTTCTCCTTTTGTTAACAGAGAAAAACAAGTTTACTGCAGGTATCAGGTAGTTCTGTGTTCAGGGAAGGAGGGCCCAGTGCCAGGGTCTGAAATATGCACCTATCGTTGGGTTTAAGTCAAACATGGTTATTCTTTCTCATTTCCAGTGATTGATTTGAGAGTAGTCATATGACCTGGTTCTGGGCAATTAAATGGAAGGAAAATTTGTAATTTGTGGATGCTGCTGGGAAACCTTATCTTCCCTAATGAAGTAGAGACTTCATGATTAAAAATCCTTTTTCCATTCTTCCGTTGGACTGCTGTCTTGTGAGGAGGTGGTGCTTCATCAGAACTAAAGAGGCCATCTTGCAACCGGGAGGAAAAAGGCAAGGGGGAATTGTTGGGATTGCCCTGCCTGGTGCTGTTCTGCTTCTGGATTTCTGGTTGTGTGAGTTAACAAATCTCTATTAGTTCAGTCATTTTTTGATAAGTATCCTAATTGTTTTTTCTGAGATTATACATTCTGAAGACACATGTGTATACCAGGCACCAGAATAAGGATTCAAATTCAGGTCCACCTGCTGGTAAACACCATCCTGGTTTGTTTTCTCTCTCATTTACCTGCCCTCCTGCTTTTTTTCCTAAAAAACAATTTTTGTGTGTGTGTTGGGGGGGGGGAAATCCCCTTACTTTCCTCTTGATTTTGCAGTGAACCTAAACTTATTCTAAAAGAAATCTTATAAAATTTATAATTACTTTTCAAGGATCCTTCACCTCCAAGAACAAATATAAACTTTATCTACCATCGGCCTACAGAATTTGGAGTCCTGGAAAAATAACTAGCAATGATACGAAGGTTTTTGAAAACATTGCATTTAAGTACACTTTATTCTAGACCAGATCGTGACAAGGAATGCTTCATCAGTACTTTCACTTAGCCTGTTATATATTCAGTTAGGTGCACATATGATAAAAACATTCTTCTTGTAAAAATCCAAACATTTTCTTTTCTTTTTTTTTTTTTTTGGTAGAGATAGAGTCTCACTCTGTTGCCCTCAGTAGAGTGCCATAGCATCACAGCTCACAGCAACCTCCAACTCCTGGGCTTAAGCGATTCTCTTGCCTCAGCCTCCCGAGTAGCTGGGACTACAGACACCCACCATAACGCCTGGCTATTTTTTGTTGTAGTTCAGCCAGGGCCAGGTTTGAACCCATCACCCTCGGTATATGGGGCCAGCACTCTACTCGCTGAGGCACAGGCGCCCGCCGCCGCAGGTGATTTTTACAAAGCCAAAGTTTCTGTGACTCCCTGAATCCCACTTTGTTCTCCAGAAGTATTTATCCACTCCCTATTAGTGAGTAGCTTCCAATTTTCTATTTATGTGTATATGTATATGCTCAGATCAAGATGAATTTTAGAAAACATTACACATGTAGAATATATTGCACTGTAATTTTTAACTTCCTGGTATGTCTTATAGTTTTTTCCACATCAGTTGAGTAAGTGTACTTTATTCTTACTGTGTGCAGCCTGGTTCTATAGTAGGAGCATACCAAAGTTTTATTTACTCATTCCTCTGGCTAAAGCAATACCTGGCACACAATAAGCATTTGATAAACATTCATTAAATGACTATGTCTTTGAAATTACTTAGGGTGTTTGCAATTTTTCCTTGTCTCAAACTGTGATTCCAAGTAAATTTTAGAGTCAGTTCATCAATTTGCCCAAAATAAATCCTTTTGGGACTTTGACTGGAATTTTATTGGCAAGAATTGACATTTTTATAATAAGACTTTCCATGCTGTTTTTTTTGCCTGTGCATTTCTGTAGGACTGATATCTTGAAGAGAAGTTGCTGACTCAAATATTATATGAATTTTAATGATTGAGTAGTTATTTCTAATAAGGCTTCTGCAATGTACTGTATTATCAATAGTATGTGATGGTGGCAATAATGGTGAGGATGACAGTGATGATGGTGCTGATGATGGGCAGACAGGATGATGAAGATAGTGGAGGGTGTGGTGGTGATGATGATGGCAATGCTAATAATGATACTATATTGCAAAAGAAATCAGGGCTTTTCTGTAATAATTTCTCTCTGATTATCCTCAGATATATGATCACCTTCATATTTCATTACTACACATTTTGAGTGTGGAGAGAAACCCTGGTTCTTCAGTTATACCCATGTTAAGAATATTTGGCCTGCCTTAAAGTATGCATTTTATGATTCTATGAACATATTGGGCTAGTCGCAATTAAATGTTTGTATTGCAATGTTGAGCAGTACCTTGAACCACTTTCATAAAATGCCCTGGCATAGCAAAGGAAGACTTCCAGAAGGGAGGACAGGCAGTGAAAATAAACTAAATAGTTGACTATTGGTTCATGTTTATGTAGCTGTCTTGCTGAGTACTGGGTATCCCTTGAAGTTACTGTTTCCCAGTAAATCCCCAGATCTCTGTGTTTGGGTGGATTCCTGAGTGACTACCTCCATTTAGAATTTCTTTTCACATTTTAAGCGAGCTATGCAAAATCTGGAACTCCTAACCTTCATCACACCATGTCTGGGCCCTCCTGTTAAGCTAGCAAGACTATGAACAATTTAAAGAGTTGTTTTGTTGCTGCGTACATATGGTTTTAGTTGTTTGTGTTTCTTTGATAAAGAAACTGACTCAATTAATACTAAACCTGATCAGCTTCAATAACTCATGTGTCTATCATACCACATTAAGCATTGGTCTTTCTTGTTTTACATCTAAAGTTTCATTCTGAATCATAAATCCTTAAGTGGTTAAGGGATTTATGACTATTTGGAATTAGATTCAATGATTCAAGTATATTCTTCTTGAGAAAATCTGGAACTCTCACATAGAAATATTTATTATCTTAAATATTTGAAGATTTAAGACTTTCTAATTTTGTCCTATGAGATGTCAATTATCGTACTGCCATTGCAATCTTACCATCTCTTGTAATGCTATTGCCCAAATGTCACTTTGTGGCAAAACCTGTTTTTCTTTGTGTCTGCCGGAGGAGCAACATGGTACCTAGCAGAGACATTGGGAAAAGAAGCCTTTTCCCCACCTTGTCATGGAAGCAGGCTCTAACCTCCCACCTGGCCCCTAGCTGTCAGGCAGGATGCTCCTGCTAACTGGTGTCAGTGAGGCTTCTGCATGTGGCCCACTGCTCTGGTCTCAGATGATTCTGGAGGTCTGCTACCTGCCCTGCAGGAGCCGTCCATCAATGGGAATCCTACTGATTGACGATGAGAATGCATCAGAGGGAATACGTTGATTTGGAGTCAATGTGTGAAAACTAGAATGCATTTCCAGTATACTTGTTCTGAATTCCAAAAACTATCCTCTGTCCACTAGTGGGACCCTAAACTTGCATGGTTTGAACTATTAATACAAGCCATAGAATATCAAAGCCTGGGTCATAACTCCATACATGCAGAGAGGATATCTAGAAACAGAGAACACATCCATTGAGAAAAAAACACTTGATCCTCACAACACAAAGTGTGGCCCATGGGCCAGCAGCAGCCCATCTCCTGGGAGCTTGTTAGAAATACAGAGTCTCGGGCTCCATTCCAGACTTACTGAATCAGGGTCTTCATTTTTAACAAGAGTTTTTGGTGTTTTGTATGTCCACTGAAGTGTTAGAACTGCTATTTTAGGCAGTGTGAAGACTAAAAGATATGCTTTTTCTCACTAACAGTCACCATAGTTGGTTCATAGCACTTGAAAGGCGCCTCATAGGAAAGTGTTTGCACAGACTTGTGTGGAGACTTGAGATCAGAAGTGGCAATAACACAACAGCCAAGTTTAACGATAGAGTTCTAGCAAGCCATGCAATTGATAAGCTCTGCGTGGTTAGAATGGGAATCCCCAGTGCTTTAAGGGCTGACCCTAAACAATTATAGGCTGACACTGAGAGATTATAGCTGTGACACATCAGCAGGTTTTGGGTGAATCAGCCTGAGATAACACTGGCTAGAGACAGATGAAAGGAGAGGCTCGCTCATCAGGTGTGGGATTGTGCCTCTGTTAAAGCAAGCCCTGTCCTGTCTGTACTCAACTGCTAAATGCTCTGAATAAGAGAAGTACTGTGATTTTTTTTATTTTGACCTTGGGTGGCCTGAGGGCCTGGCTGTTAACTCTTATATCATGGACAGCATTTGGAGCTGATTTATTTTCAATATTCCGAAATAATTATATTTGACCTTGTATATTTTTTAAGTTAATTTTTAATATTTTTAAAGTATACTTGAGCTTCAATGAACTGCATAAATCTTTGTTTCAATTAAGTTTTCACAACCACATGCATTAACCATCTAAAACAAAATAAAGAACATCTGTATCATCCCCCAAACTCCCTTGTGCTCTTTTACTGGTCAATTCAACCACCGTTTGGATTTCCATCACCATTTTTCTAGAACCTCATAGACCTGGATTTATACATATCTACTCTTATGTTTGGCTTCTTTACTCAGCATATCTTTGAGAATCATTCGTGTTTTGAGTTTTATCAGTAATTTTTTGATAGCTGAATAATATTTGATCATATGAATAAAGTTTTCTCCACTTACATGTGGTTGAGCATATAGGTAGTCTCCAGTTTTGAGCTATCATCAACAAGATTATTTTAATCATTAGTAAAGAAATCTTTTGTGAAAAAAAAAAGAAAAATCTTTTGTGGACACATTTTCATTCAACTTAAGTAATTACCTAGGTCTTACGATAGATGTACATTTAACCATTAGAAACTGTGAAACAGTTCTCCAAAGTGTTTATACCATTTTACACTAACGAGAAATGTACAAGAGTTCTAGCTGGTTCTTATTTTCACCAATATTTAAAGTTGTCGGTCTTTTAAATTTTGGCTAAATTTGTGTTTTCCTGGTAACCGATGACTTTGGGCGCTATTTTGTGTACTTACTTGCCCTTCCTATATTCATCTTCTGCGATGGGTCTGTTCAAGCAACTCTTTTGTCCATTCTTACTGGATTGTTTGTCTTTCCATTTTGATTGATGACCTGTGGGAGCGTCATGGGTTTCTCTCAAGTTACCTGACCAGCCCGAGGCCTTCAGTACCTCAGCACCCACATGCACTTTCCTCGGGTCTGCTTCTGGAAGTGGCTGCTTGTACTTGGGAAATGCCCCATTCATCTCAGGGGAAAATATTCTTTTCTGTCCATCCCAACCCTTAGCACAATATCTTGAGCACTTGGTGACAACCCATGGGAGTAATATGATGGGTCAGTGCAGACCCTGTGGCTGTGCTCCTTGGCATTCTCATCTGTCATGACAGACCGCATGTGACTATTGGCTTCCATTAAAATTTTACCTGATTTCTCCTAATTCCCTCCCATGGTGAGCTTCTTCTCTACCATTCTGCTCAGAATGAGAACAGTGAAGGCTCTCTTTTCACCTAGGAAAGGCTTATTTTCTGGAGCTTCGTTCATTGAGCATTCTTTGCCTTTTCTACTGTCAAGTAAATGTAACAAAACTTTGATTTTGTAGTTTATCCAGCTTGGTTTGGTGGTTAGGGTGAGAGCCATGCTCTCTGGCGATTTTCTATGTTCTAGGCAGAAGTCCTGCAGACTTTTACCCATTCCATCTTTCCTGTATGTGCCAGAAATGCTGTCTATGTAAGCCTGAAGACGGACATTGCTTTAAATATTACACATTTATAATAAGCCAAGAGGCTCACAATAACCAAACCCAGTGTAGAAACCCTGGAGTTACCAAAGGAACCACGCTATGTTATACTTTTATGTTGATAATTTAAAGGTTAAATTAGCGACTAGTAAACCAAAATAGGTGTTGATCCTGAGCACATTGCTAAACATTACTGTTATTCAGTTTCCTTGTCTACAGAATGGGAATAAAAAGAGTACTTACATCATAGGATTACTGGATGATGAAGTGAATATATATGAAATGCTTAGAGGTCTGTACCAGGTACATAGCAGATGCTTGATAAATGAAACATTCGCTGATGATAGTTAGTAGTTCTAGCAGAAAGGGTTTACTGCTTCTTAGCCAATCCCTTTTATGTCCCAATTAAACTTACAGTTTTCTTTGAGCATTAATGAGAATTAACAGATATCACCAACCAACGCCATAGTCTATTTCAGCTCCATGAACAAAAAGGTCATAAAAGTATGTTTTAAAATGTGGTGACTGTGGTAGCAGTGAATATTATTCAACAATACCTGTGGTTCTCCTATCTTTGGAGTAGAATTATACCTTAGTGCCCCCTTGGCATAAAGCACGGCTGTGTGACTTGCATTGGCTAATGAAATGTGACTGAAAATATATCATTTCTGGGCAAGTTTTTAGGAGCTAGTTTGTAATGCAACATGCTTTCTGCCCTCTGCCATGATGACCAATGATGTTCTAAGAAGAGGAGCCTCTGAGTGATGGTAATTTAGAGCAATGTCACAGCTGGCCCATGGTGGGCTTGTAGAATGAGCCAGTAATAAACCTGTGCTTTGGACCCAAGGGAATTTGGAGCTGTTGAAGCATCCCCAAGCTTCCTGATTGACTGATGCAGTACTTTCCTAGGATTTAGCCCAGTCTGCTCTAGTCAGGCAGGGTTAGTCTGGTGGATACACTGGCCAAGCAGAGAACTCCTGTAGCCGGAGGCATGGGCATCGGGGAGTGAGTTCAAACCATGTCTAGAACAGGGTGCCAAATATCCAAGTGTCTGAATCTGTTCATGGTACAGGTGTGGGACCAGAATCGGGAGACAAAAAGTGGGGCTGAGAGGTGCGGAGCTGAGTGAACACAAGAATGGAGCAGGAGCTAAGGAACAAGCCCTGGAACCAGACAGAAGGATGAAGGAAGAGCCCAAGTGCGGACTTATTGGGGCAGCTGGTTGCCGTGCAGTGGGCTGCCTGGCTGGAAGTGGCACAGTAGAGCCTTCCACATCTTGGAGTGATTTCTCCTTATGCATGTATGAACCGGTATTCTTGCCACCAAGAAAGACTCCTTGGTGCCTCAAGGATTGAAGAACAACTATACAAAAGTGCACTCTGTTTGGGCTGATGTTTGTGTTTATTCTCTTTCTTACGCTGAGGATCTCCCAACCCAGGTTCAGAGGGAGATCACTTTCAGATTGGTTGGACAGTCACACTCACTCTGCCAGAGAGAATCACTTCTGAAACATCAAAACACATATTTTGGCTCCCTTTTACGGTACCTTGTCATTAAAATATACAAAGTGTTACAAATCCAGAATTGTCTTTGTATGTTTTTAATTGGGTCAGTGATGTTAACGCAGCAGCAGTGTAAGCAGAGCATTAAAAAGATTCTTCTAGTCCTTTTGGAATTCAGCTCATGGGCTTAACGGACATGTATTGACATAACTAACTGGTTCAGCATGTCTTTCTGTATCTTATAAGGGAGACAAAGTACAACTCTGCATTAATGTAACAGATGAGATTTTTGTATTAGGGATAATATACTAATATGATACACACTAATGGGATATATATCCCAAAGTGCAGTTATATCATTCAATGCAAAGTTACTGCTTATGGGGAACGAAAGAGTATTTTATAGAAATTATAAAATACTTCCAATGTGAAGACTTGCTGGGCACTCAGTAATAACCTGAGATGGGAAATAAGTTCACTTGTACCATCGGCCATGCACAATATCTTCTTGATGCAGGTGATCATCTGGATTATATGGGGAACAGATCATCAGGACTGGAGAACGGACGATTCCTGTTAAGATTCACTAGAGACTGAGCTTTGTAAAAGATTGCTTGTTTTTGTTCTTCATTTTTCCTTTAGTAAACTAGAAAGATAGAAAATGGTCACGTAAGTCTGTTTCCATTTGTGGCCATGTGATAGTTTCAAGCTATTATTTATTAAGTCATCTGATTTTTTGGACAATTGACTTACCATGGCAGGAATACTCATTGACATACACTAGCACTAGCACATCCACCTATATAGAGTAGGTGTTTAATAAATGTTAAAAGCAATTTTGCAAATACATTTATAAAGTTTGCCATCTACATTGTCAGAAAGCCACACTCTTCTGTAAGAAAATTATTCAGAGCGTGTCAGAGCCATTTCAATAGTGTGTTATTCGTATGTGTTATATATAGTATAAGTACAATACATATATAAATACTTTATAGGAAATACCTTGAAAGAAATAGTATCACACGATCTTTAGGTGCTTAGAGGGAGGTTTGTACTAGAAAGTTCGATTCAAAGAGAAAAGCTGCCTTCATTTATTTTATTGCCTCTTTGCTAAAGGTATTTACTCAGTACATCAGAAGTGAAACTTTAAAGTCAAATGTCTGGAGGAATTTAAATATATGTGAATGCATATGTTTAAATTGAAGAAGAATGTTAACAGAAATAAATCACTTCTAGAGAGAATTCCCAGGGCCTGGTCCCTTTTAGGAAAGCTCTCCTGGTCCTTGTGCAAATACATAGTTCTTTAAAGTACTAGCACACGTACTTTATGAGTTTATGTCTGTACGCCTCTGTTTATTTTTGGTATAAAAATCCTTGCTTATAAAAAGGGCAGTTAAATATGGTACAACATAACTGTGATCCCTTTTGCCTGACTTAAGAGTTTGTACTTAAGGAACATAAACTCAAGTCGGAGGTAATTGAATTAACATTTTGAACACACAGAGGTATGCTTGCTTCCCAGCTTTAAGGCACAAAGAAGCGCCATGCAATTACAGCAGTAATTACAGCACTTGCACACATTCTTAAAAATCATGAGGTGCAAGGCCCAGCTCTCAGCTGAAATGTTTTTCTCTGGAGAATGAACTGAAATAGAAATCTAGAAGCCAGATAGCTCAACTCTGCATCCAACTTCTCTAAACAAAATTACCACATTCCCTCTGAGATGCACGTCTGATTCTCCCTGTTCTCTTCCCACTCCTGCTAATTCATCCCCACATGCTATGGATGCTCACTCCGAAACAGCTCTCGACTCTATCCTTTTCTGTCCATTTTCCTTGCCACTGCCCTGATGCAGGGTGTCGCTTTCTCTTGCCCACTCCTATGGCAGCAGGCAGCAGTCATCTATCTGTTCTCCTTGCCCTAACATGTTCTCCCCATCTCTCCTCCCCTCTGCATAGAACTATCCTTTTAGTAACATGAAATCTTCCCAAGAAACATACCTTGAGTCTTGGCTTCAACATCGCTTCTCAGGTCATGGCTGGTTCATTTCCATTCCTGTGCACTGCAGAAGCCCCCGTAATTCCTTTGCTGTAATAAGTGCCACATTTTATTGCACTTCCTTGTGTAGAGGTTTGTTTCAGTAGATCAAAAGTTCTGCAAACATAGGGACCATGCTTGTCTTGTTTACCCCCAAATCCTTGGACTTAAGCCGAGGGTAGACTTTCAAATTATGAACAAATATATCACAACTCTTCAATATTAGAACAATTCTGCGCCAAGGCATGCACCAACACTCTCTAATGTACTAATATACTATTTTTTTTCTCACACTGGAGCCTTTATGGCTCTAAAGGAAAATTCCCCAAGGCGGCGTGTCCCAATAGGCTTCATTTTACTAGTGAGAATAGTAAAATTTTATGAATTTCTCCTTGAACTGAAAGAACCAACTTAAATTCCTTTTCTTGACTTCTACTAAAATGCTAGTAATGATATTTTAAAATATTTTTCTTTTAGATGTACTTTGTGATTCACAGCAGAACTTCCATAGTGGACCACCTCCCTCCACTGACCACCTCCGTAAGTTGACCTAATTCTCATAGATGGGACATGCACCACATATAACTATCAGTAGAGTAAGCCTAGTTTTTTATGTTGACCTTGACCACCTCTGTATGTTCATCATTTTGTTACCATCCCTTTGGTGGTCAACTTACTCTCCCCAGGGCTGCGGGTCAATTCATTCCCATGAAGCGGTGCTGTCCTCTAAGCCAAGTTTCCATCCTATGGGTGACTCTGCTTTGCCATCCCCCTCCGTGGGGACAAACATTTCAACTGAGAGCTGGACCTTGCACCTCATGAAATTTTTGAGAATGTGTGTTAAAATGACATGACATATAATAATGGTGCAAAATGTGATGTGAAAATTTTCACCTATGTGGAATGGGGTGTGGCCTTGGTTCCTTTGACTATTAATATGTTAGGTGACTTTCTTGTCTTTTTCTTATTTCTTTGTCTAGCACCTTATTTACAGACTTTTCTCCAGGATTGAAAATCCAGTTCAGTTTAGGCTACAGAAATGTGATATAGAAAGAAAAATTACATATGTCTTTCTGTGTGTATGCGTGATGATTGACTAATAACTATTATTAGTGATAAAAAATGAAACACGTGAGGGTTCATGGAGCAGAAATTTATTCGCAGCTCTATTAGAAAGTAAAAGGTCATTGTCAGTTCAAATGAAATCTCTTTAATTGTATACGTGCCCCCAAAGCGAGCACTCATCTTTACTGTAAATGGTAAAAATGACTAGGATTGAATGAATTTGGTTCCTGTTATGAAAATAGTAGAAATAAATATAATTCTCCTTGTAGAAGTTAAAACAAATAGGCAGTTTAATTATGGCTTCTGATAAATTTGCCATAAAACCTCATACGAGAAATATAAACTGAAACATGTATGTATGTACAAAAATAATTATAGATGAAACGGTAAGGGTAGGATTTGCTTCGACATAATTACAGGGTGGAAAGCTGAGGGAAGGGTGGATAGGGACACAGAGGAAACAGAAAGGCTCTGAGTTGATAGCTGTTGAAATTGAGTGATGGGTATATGTCGAGTTATCATATGTTCTCCTGGCTTCTGTACATGTTTGAACATTTCCGTAATACAAAAGTTTTATCAAGAAAAAAAGAAAACCCGTATGTAAAAGGATCAAGGCCCTGGAGCTGGTAAAGCTCGCGTCTGAGGATCTGCCACTGGATGGTCCCTTGTGGAAAGCTGCGAGAAGCCCTTGGGATGTTTTCAAATGTTCAAAAATTTTTATAAAATTTGCGAAAGTAATGAAATTTAACCACAATTGACTAATACTACTGTCTCTTCACCTTTCAAAAGCCCCTCCATCACGCTCCACGGCATAGTTGGAGAGGCTGTAGGCTTTGGGAGGCTCTAGCTAAGAGGAAGTTGGGTTGGGGATAGAAATAGCTACGTTTTAGTTATCTTTATTCATAGATTCAAGGTACAGATTTAATATTCCCAGCAGGGACGTGCACTTTGACACTTTCACAATTTAGGAATATATTTATTTATTACCAGCCCCTTTTGTGTGTGTTATCACTGGTCATGGCAGTGTAGCAGTGGCTTCCAGGAATACTGTCCACTGCGCAGAGCCACTGGTGTTATGACCTGAGGCAGAGGGCCAGAGTTCGCATTAGGATATGAGCGTGCCCCACAGTACTTACTGCCAAAGAATGTAGGTGGTGGAGAAAAAACAAGATTTGAAACATACATAGCCAGAAGGCAAGTTATGGACAACTTATCCAATCATCAGATGTTAAAATCGTTTGCGTCGGATTTGGTTCTCATTGATACTGATTTAAACTTGAGGTCAGAAATATACTTGATGATACTTGATTTTAGAAATCAAGAGAAATGGAATTTATCAAATGTTGTATTTTTAGGGCACATTTACTAGCAGAAATATAAACTTAAGAATGAGTATGTATAGGCACTTGAATATCCATTGGTTGTGTCTTAGCCTATCTAACACATTTTTGCCACGAAGCAATGGAATTCTAAACAAAAAGACACATAAAACTCTAATACCTCTGATGCAATAAAATGACCAGAAGCAAACACAGACACACACACACACACACAGGGACACACAGCAGATTGAGCCAGTAATGAGTGTTGGAGGTGTTCAGACTTCAGTGAGTGCATGAAAGTGTTGCAGTCCAGCACATGCTTCTGTGAACTGAAAGGCTTTGGGAAGCTCCCTTCCAGCATGACTTGAAAAATGTAATGTACTCCTTGAGGATAAAATTTAAAATAGAATAATATTAGATGCATCTCTAGGCTCGAAACTAAAACGTCTTACTACTTCATATTTGAGCCTTTTGCAAAGGTTTCAAAGATAAAAATCTAAGTTTAAAAAAATAGAGAGTCCCCTCAGAGAACTGAAGCGAGCCAAAATCCTCAACACAGAAAAGAATTGCTTAAAAGGGAAAAGCAAGTCTTCTGTTTCACTTGGTTATTTTCTCTTACAAATATCGAGTAGAGACATCTAGAAAGCAGGGTAACAGTGAGTTAATATTCATCGCGTTTTGTTTATCTTGGCCTTTAAAATAACAAAGTTCTTAAATTTCTGGTTTGTGATGATTTCTATATTTATCCAATCAACCTTACATATATTTTTTCCAATTTTTACCTTAAAGCAAAAATCTTAGTCCATTTTCCTCAGGTTTTCCTTCTCTCCTTCCAGAAATTGTTCACCATTTTTGCTAGGATCTGTTTACCAGGAGCATGTTGGCAGGATGTTTTATTTTTGAAACAAAATTTAAACACATTAACACACTAGCAATTGTGTGTATAATATGTACGGGTGAATACAATTACGTGATCCATTTATTTCTTTCATAGCTAAATACAGGATGCCAGTTGCTTGTTGGTTTATAAGTGGTTATGCCTTTGATTAAATTATCTTCACTTACTATGCTTGTAATAGCATAGAAATCTTTTCTTTTTCCTGAATTTTCCAGGATACTCTTGTGTGTATGGCTTCTCTGCAACAGAGTTCCTAAAACATTCAGAAACCTTCTGGCAAACTTAGTTCTTATGACTTTATGACTATATTCAAATGTAGCTGGAGCTAATGTGTTCAGATAAGCATTACTATCTATAGTGACAAGTGACTTGAAAATTTGTGCAACACAGCCAAAGCATGGTTGATAGGGAATATAGAAACTCCCCACTGCATTCTGCCCTTCAGGGGCCCAGGTTCCATCTTCAGAATTTGACTGAATTGTCTACAACCAAATGGTAGAAAAAAAAAGAAAATCTGGAGAATTGTGTAGTGAGGCTTAGGGACCAGGCCTAGAAGTGTCAGACATTACTTCTCACCCCATTATGTGGGCCAGAATCCAGCCACACGGCCTAGTTGCGTCACAGAGGGTGCTAGGAAATCTATTACATTGAGCCAAAGAGGACAAGAAAATGGGGTTTGGTGAGTTCACAGCATTGCCTCTGTCACCGTCCGGTTCCACCTGCTATGGCACCATGAAGGGTCTCTGTTGTTTCCCCCAAGTAGTCTCCAATAGGAAGCTGATCCTTTGATCCAGCTTGAATCAAGGTTGAATGGTAGCCTTAGTTCCTGCTAGGTGAGACTTTAAAATATTATCAGTCATTTAGCTCCATGCGGATGAAGGCTTTGATAGCAGGTCCTATGACAGGGTGGATGGGAAAAATTCCCAGAGACGGGGTACCAGTGCGCAGTGGGAATGAGATACTGCCAGGCAAGCAGAAAGGCTGACCAGTTACTCTTTATCTACTTACAATGACCTGAAGCGCTGACTACCCAAGAGGGACTGTTTTACAATCTGCCAGACCACGTCCTTTCTAATTGCCACCAGCAATCCTGTGGTCTTAGTTTGGGTTCGCCAAGAAACGGACTCTGAGATGGAGATTTTCATGCAAATAATGTATTGGGGAGTGCACTCACCAGCGTTGGGGAAGGAAAGAAAAGCAGGATGAGCCAGAGGGAGGGGGTGAAATGGTCACTGGGTGGCTCTCCAAAGTCATCCTGCCTGAGACAGGGGCCAGCTCTTCGGATCCCTGTCCACGTGGCAGTCACTGGATGTGAGCTACAGCCAGGTTAGAGGCTGTGACCTATGGTAATGATGACCCTTGGGCTTCTGTCACCGCTTTGCTCTATGCTTCCCCTCCTGGAGTACTGTGTGAGAAGAAGCACAAAACAAGACTCCCACTAATGTGCTTCCAAGTCTCGTGGTTCGGGTTGGCCAAACGCCTCCGCAAAGACCAGCTTTCCTGAGGCTGCGCATTCCGCACCACACTCCCACCAGCCCAGAGTGGCCCTTCCCCTGTTCCTAGCTCACCCGAAACGTTCTCCTCCTCTCCGCTGTGTTTCACTTTTCACTTTTGTGAGGCACTCTCTGCTTACCTGCGTTCTAGGGGATTTCACACTCAGCAGAACTCCTTGATAGCAATTATTGTCTGAGTTATACATGTTACTCATGAAGAACTATTTGACCTTGCTAGTTATCTTTTCCAGTGTGTATTATCACCCAAATTGAAAGTACTGGAGGGAAAAGGTTATGTTTATATTCGGTGAATCATAATCAGTGTTTGGTACGATGCAAGTCTTACGTTATTGTATTAGTTGACAAATGTTTACTTGGTACCTATTATGTTCAAGGACTGTGTTGATGCTGGAGTAACTTAGGTGAGAGCTTTCACATTCAGAAACATTATTCTTGTGTGAGGGACAGACAGACCTTCAATTCCACCGCAAATAGTCTTCATAGGCATTCCAGGTGACATGGAAGGGCCTGAACTGACCGATGAGGCAGGTGTCCGGGGGAGGGAATGGGGCAAGGAAGGTGTGGAAGAGCTCAGCCACCATTGACATTGTGCATGAAGAACTCTGAAGCTGCACATGGTGACTGGGGTGGAAGCTTGGGAATCAGGAATGGACAGAGCCTGAAACTTTATGGAAATAGGTACTCATTTATGAAACTATGGGTCTATCCTAGGGGTTCTCAATCTTGGCACCGTTGACATTTTGAACTTTAATTTTTTTTCTCATGGGGGGCTTTCCTGTGGTCTGTGGGATTTTAGCAGCATCCCTGCTAGATGCCAATAGCTTCCCCAAGATGTGGCAACCGAACATGTCTCTAGAGCAGTGGTTCTCAACCTTCCTAACTGCAACCCTTTAACACAGTTCCTCATGTTGTGGGGACCCCAACCATAAAATTATTTTCCTTGTTATTAGGAACCACTGCTCTAGATATTACCAAATGTGTCCTGGGATCCAAATCAGCTCCACAAAGAACCACTAGGCTAGACCCTTTTGCAATAGGCAGCACTGGCCATGATACCAACTTTTCTGAGAGCAGAAGACATTCCTTTCATGGAGTTGAAAAGTTGGGAGTGTGTTCAGTGCTAATGGAAGTCCAGATGCTCACACTCCGTCTTGGGAATAATACACTTGTGGCTGTGTGTTTCACTTTCTCTTTCTTCTTTTTTTTTAATTAAATCATAGCTGTGTACATTAATGCAGGGTACAATGTGCTGGGTTTGTCTACCCCACAAAATATTCCTGCAGTTGAGATCTAGTATGAGGACCCTATTTTTCCCAAAGTTGATAGCTATACTTTTTCAAGTGCTTCTTATGGGGTACATGGTCATAGAATAAAAAGATCAGAATTAATAATCATTTGTTTATTATTTTTTGGAAATTTTGACCAGCAGGGAAGTATGAAGATTTCTAGAAATCACCAGGGTACAGTGAAAGTTGCCAATAAAAATGTAAAATAATACAGATGTTGTTATGAAGCAGAAACATGTTATGTTTTAAATAAATCAGTATCCTTAACTATTAGCAAGAGAACATGAGTCTTAAAAAAAGAACAATGGTATTATGACTTTATTATCTTTTTCCTACACATCTGGAATTTTGAAAACTTTTTGAATAAAAAAAAACCATTAGATTATTTAGGTCACCCTGGAGTTTAATAGTAGTTTTAAAAATAGACAAAAAGTTCTGCCTCAAATATTTTCTCCTTTTACAGAATCTTCTTAATTATTTGAAAAACCTTATCTTTGAGTTGGTCTTATACATACTGATATACAAGTATGTAGGCAAAATCCAGAAAGAGACTACAATTTGTGTTTTTAAACCATACCTACTATTTTTCTTATATAACTATAACATTTGAAAAATAGACAAATCTAAAAAAGAAAATAAATGTAGTTTGTAATATTTTGATGAAAATTTTTTCTGGCCCTTTTGTTTACATTTTAGTGGCTCTCAGACTTTATATAAGAATCAGAGGGAAAAGCATGTTCCAGGACATGTAAGACTACAGGATGCGGTCTGGGAAACAGCATTTCAATAGATACCACAGCTAATTCAGATTCAGATGGTCTCTAAAAAGCACCTGGAAAAACTCATATACCTTCTTATGTTGCCATCTTCTCATTCCCATCTACTGACTGATTAGGGGAGAGAAGAAACTGTAGGTTTTTATTTCTGCTTTGTCTGTTTTTAAAAGAGCCCTCTTCTTTGTAAATATCCTTTCTTCCACAGTAATTAGCTTCTATTTAAGGAATGACATTCATTTAAATCTTTCAGTACTCTTTTGAATGATTTTCCATGGATTAGTAATCATTCAGTGTTTTCTGGAACAGATACATGAATAATCCATCTAAGAATGAATACTGTCCTCCGAACTCCCAGTACTCTTGGTCTGTATTTCTCTTAGGGTGTATTAACTCCAGGCATAAGATAGCACTCACGTGGTAGTGCTGGCATGAGAGAGTGCTGGCAGTGTCAGTGGTGGCAGGATCAGATGAGTAGCACAGACCTAGATGATCGGGGAGGGGCAGCATCTATAGTCATTAGTATCTTTTATGGTGTGAAGGTAAATGAAAAGGAAATGTCCCAGGTGAACCCAACTTTGGGAACCAGGGAACCCCAACTGAAAGGAGCTGTATTTGGAAATTTGGGGGTATGGGTCAAGGAATGTAAGAAAGGCAGCAGGCCAAAAGCAGTGGCTTCCACCTGTAATCCTAGTACTCTGGGATTCCGAGATGAGAGGATTACTTGAGTTCAGGAGTTCAAGACAAGCCTGAACAAAAGTGAGACCGGGTCTCTACAAAAAAAAAAAAAAAAAAAAACCTAGCTGGGCACATGGTGGCAGGCACCTGTAGTTCCAGCTACTTGGGAGGCTGAAGCACAGGATCACTTGAGCTCAAGAGTTTGAGGTTGCTGTGAGCTATGATGCCATAGCACTCTACCAAGGGCATCAACATGAGACTCTTTCTCAAAAAAAAAGGCAACAGGTTGCAATGTTTCAGAGGCCAGTGGGGCATCTATTAGAGATGTGCAGAAGTTTGGAAATTTTAACCAAGTTTAAGAAGTTTATCAGGGCTTGAAATAGAAAAGTAGGAGGCAAAGAAGTAAGTGGACTAACCTGAAATGCGTAAATATTAAAAAAAAGAGGGCCAAAACTAAGCTGTGAGGTATGCCCTTGTTTAGAAGCCTAGGAAAAGGAATAAATAACAGAGCTAAGGAGAGGACAGAGAGGAAGTGGGGTTCAAGGGGAGGCTTCAGATGGAAGACATGTCCAGCAGAGGCAGGACCAGCTGACTGCCGAGAGGGAAAGGATTGGAAGCTGTTGAGTTTCGTGGCCAAGATTTCACTGGTGACCTTTGGCAAAAGGTCAGTTACTTGAATAGACTTAAATGAAGTAAAAGGTCATGAGCTTGAGGAGAACTTAAAACTCAAAATCACAATTAAGGTCGTGATTCTTCCAAGTCATTGCGGGGTTCCTTGTTTTGGTTGTAGTGAATTTCTGCCTGCCATCTTCTCTCAGTGACTCCTTCAGTGTAATCAGTTCAATATTCTGGCACCATCCCCACCCCCACCCCCAGTGACCCTCAGCTGAAGTCCTTTGAATTAGGTGGGTCACTTCAGTGGAGTTAATTGTTCAACTGGCAATTTAAGACCATGGCACTTTGGCATCTCCTGACTGACCTCTTGATGGGGTCCTTCATGGAATGGGAGGTGAGTTGAACCTTTTTAGTTCACACGCACGGTACAATTACTCTCCCTTTTGCTTATCTAACAGTATCCCAAATAGTAAAACTACCCATTCCAGTTTGTAAGATCCTCAAAATAACATAACAAAATAATAAGACACAGGATTTGGATATTTGAAAAGGCGCGTGGTAGGTGTAGGAGTATACCTGCTCCATTCCTTTCTAAGGTTCCAAGCACATTTATTTTTATTTTTTATTAAATCATAAAGAGGTAGTTTTTTAAAAAACTAGTTATTTTTCTTCAGTGGGTTCCATTTAATTGTCAACTTCTTTACTAGGAATTATTTCTAGTATGGCAATAACTCCATGAACTTGCACTTAATTCTGAAAAGCTGAATAACTTGGAAGTGGCAGAGTTGAATTTGTGCCCTGATAGCGCTGACTACATAGACAATAATAGTTTACACTGACCCGTGGTACCTTGACGGAGCATCTTTCTCATCAAATTTTGTTTTGAAAGAATGGATAGTTGACATGTATTTTTTTCTCCTGCATCCTCTGGTCCATAAATATAATTAAACAATAAGACTCAGCAAACACATAATACCACATAGAAAATTGATTATGTATGATCCACAAGTCTAGTAATAAAAAATTTAACCTTCTATTTGTGCTACTGCCTGAGTCCTGGTTTCTAAATGCGCCTCTTGATGAGCTATAAAAGGATCATAATGAACTTATCTTCTACAACACATCGCTAATGTTTGTAAATATTTTATGTAAAGCCAGTTCATAGAGTTAAACTTCTACAACTAGATTATTGGATATGACATATCCTATCTATTTAAGGCAAAAGTTGAAAACGTCTAATTCAAAGGCATCATAAATTATTTATATTTGTATGTAAGTTAAAAGCTCTAAAGTTTCATTTTGGCTTGTTTTTATTTTTGGAGAAAGATAGGGCTGTGTTAGATCCAATAATAAGCTGTAAGCATACTTGCATGACATATCAACTTATTTCCATATACTGAGTTGTGGGATAACCACACAAAGCATGTCTGTGGAGCAGTGTGCCTTATTTCTAGATTTGAGTGCTCTGAGGTTTGGGCTAGTGTGAGGTTGAGGAAATCAAGTCTAGAAAAGATGTGGATTTGGTTCTGCATGGTGGTTCTTTCTTTCTCTCTCTCCCCTTCTCTCTCTCTCTTTCTTTCTTTTTTCCCCGAGACAAGAGTCTCACTTTGTCACCCTTGGCAGAGTGCCATAGCGTCACAGCTCACAGCAACCTCCAGCTCCTGGGCTTAGGCGATTCTCTTGCCTCAGCCTCCCGAGTAGCTGGGACCACAGGCGCCCACCACAACGCCCGGCTATTTTTTTGTTGCACTTTGGCTAGAGCCGGGTTTGAACCTGCCACCCTCGGTATATGGAGCCGGCGCCCTACTCACTGAGCCACAGGTGCCGCCCTTCTGACTGATTTCTTAAGAAAAATCAACAGATTATACAAAGCTCACTACTTAGTTCAAATCTTTTTTTTTTTTTTTTTTTTTTGAGACAGAGCCTCAAGCTGTCGCCCTGGGTAGAGTGCCGTGACATCACAGCTCACAGCAACCTCCAATTCCTGGGCTCAAGTGAGTCTCCTGCCTCCGCCTCCCAAGTAGCTGGGACTAGAGGCGCCCGCCACAACGCCTGGCTATTTTTTGGCTGTAGCCATCATTGTTGTTTGGCGGGTCCGGGCTGGATTCGAACCCGCCAGCTCAGGTGTACGTGGCTGGCGCCTTAGCCCGTTGAGCCACAGGCACCGAGCCACTTAGTTCAAATCTTATTTGGAACAAGAAAAGATGTAAGTAAACCAAACTTTCCCTAAACCATTTTTTTATGAAAGATTTGCTTCTATGTCTCCCTCTTCCAACTCCAGATGCAAATATATCACCTGTGAATGTTAGAAACTACTCGCCAGCCATTTTCCAGCATGTTAAGGCTAATCTGGAATTTGGTTTGGATTGTCAAGTGTCTGTAATACGATATAAGGGAAGTGTAATTGTTCTACATGTCAAAAATCTTTATACAGATTTCCCAGTTTCTAAAGGAAAAAAAAATCACTGTGATAGGCAATTGCTAACTGTTCTTGGGCATGGTTTTTAAAAGTAGTGTAGTGATAGAAAACCAAACAGTAGATCTCCTACAAAGATTTATGTAAATGTGGCTGCCAAGACAAATAATGTTGCATTTTAACAGAAACATGGTTTGCTTTTAGTTAAAGAAAACAAAACAACCTGGTCTTCTATAAATGAAGTCAAGAGAGTGGTAATATGCAAATGATTTATTTGAAAAGAAAACAAAATAATTTCCTACTCCTATCACTATAATTGTTTATGAGCTGTGCTTTTGTAGGCATAGAGATATTACTAATGTATTTTCGGTAGATCATGTGCTAGCAAAAAAGATAATGGATTTGCACTGAGTGGTTCTTCAGAGGTGAGGAGGCTCTGGTTGTCCTCATTAGCAGTATCATTTGTTTTCAAGGTGATTGACTGGAGTTAGGGACCCAATCTATGACCTTGAAGCAAAGCAGAGTTAATTGCTGTAGCAAAGGATTCATTAGTACTTGTCCCTCAACCATGAAACCAGATGGACAGAGTAGCTTGAGAAATGAACTGTGTCTTTTCTTGCCTGTAGGTTTTTAATAGGCAGAAATAAAGGAAACACTTTCTATTCTTCCTCTTCTTTTTAATCATGAGTCACCATGAAAGTTTTGAGACAGAAATAAAATAATGGACAGAATGAAATAATGGACTGTGACAGTCCATTATTTCATTTCCAAGAAACACAGTCTTAAGAGCAACAGCGTCCTTTCTGATGACTCACAGGTGCGAGTTTTACCTTGCTTGGCTTATGGGTGTTACCAAGAGGGGTTTATTTGTTTCTGTCCACACACATTTTATATTTCTTGATTTTTGTGTATCTCAAAATTTTTGTAATAACTTACATGATGTAGAAAGCCAGGTGTGGTAGGTTACATTTCCTAAAAATTGCCACAGCAATATGTCCAGTCCCACGCGTTCCTCCAGAACTATGCAGCCCTCCCACTAGGAGGTGGGGTCTATTTCTACCCTGCACACCTGAGTGCAACTTTGGGTCTGGCTCAACATGCTGAATGCACTGGAAGCGATGCTGCGTGACATTGGAGGCTGGGTCACGTAAGGCAATATGGTTTGACCTGGTTCAGTCTCTTTGAGAACCCACCCTTGAGACCTAAGAACCGTGCTGTGAGGAAGCTTCTGTCACATGAGGAGACTGGCTGTGCTCTGAGTAACAGCACTAGCTGAGAGCCCCAGCCGGCAACCAGCAACACCACAAGTGTTAGTGAATTAGCCTCCATTCCCAGGCCTCAGCCTTCCAGCAGCCCCAAGTTGCAGTTTTTTGAGCAAAATAAATGTTGTTATTGTTTAAGGTACAAAGTTCAAGTGTGATTTGTTAATGGGATGAGTAACTATAACATCAGGGCTTTCTGTTCCACAGATGCATAGTCTTTTGCTTCAAGGGTGGAAAGAGACCCTTGTGTCTAAAAGGCGGACTGAATAAGATCAGAGCCCAGATGCCAAGGAGTGTGGTGGCAGTCTAGCCTCTAAGGAGTCGAATTCTCAAACCCAGTGGATGAGTGCTGGGAGTTGTGAGGGCAGAGGACATGGTGCCCACTCCCAATGGGGCCTTAGAGAAGGGGCAGGACCTCTGATAGGGTTGGCGCTGTGGGGGGCTACGGATTAAATACTAAGCTCAGTGACCTTCGGAGCTGTGGTAAAGCTGTCATAATCCCCTGTGGGGGTGTGCATGCTTGTGTGTGTGTGTGTGTGTGTGTGTGTGTGTGTGTGTGTGTGTGTGTGTGTGGTGAAGGGATGGTGTCAGAAAAGCCAGCTACCTTCAGAAGGACCACAGGAGCCAGAACAAAGAAAAATGTCAGAACCCAAACCACATACTAAAAGACACTTTGAATCTTTGTCATCCCCGGGACTCTGGTCTGCCCCTAGGAAGTGAAAGAGACCCTCAGACTTTATTCTGATAGGATCATACATATATATATATTAGAAAATTGATAGCCATTTGTTCGAATATTATTTGCAGCTGCTTAGTTAGCTAGTTAATACTTTCCATGCTAATATAAAATATTGTGCTATCTTGTACCAAATACGTTTGCTTATTTGGTTTGCTTTGGTTTTTGTTCCATTAATTTGTCTGTCTATAATTGCTAATATGATTCCATTTTGGTGATGATATATTTTAAATGCATTTTACTATCTTTAGGAAAAAGTCCCTTTATTATTTTTTTCCTAAGAAGTTTTTTGGCTTTCTCACAAATTTATTCTTCTTGGTGGGCTTTCAAATCATTTGGTGAGGTTCCTCCACAAAAAATACCTGTTGGGGTTTTGATGGGTATTGTCTTGCACATAAAAAGATAGGAACGGCGGATTTGAACATTTGCTTAAGCTTCTCTCCCTCTCAGAATTTTACTAAATATGAATAAAGGAATGTTAAAATGTAAATACATAAGAACAAAGTATGAGATCAAATACAACAGTGACAAAATTTTGGAAGTTGGCAGACAGACGGATGGGGTTGAAATGACTTAACAGACATGAGGAAGCTGAATCCTAAGCTAGGAGCTGGGAAAGGGGGAGAAACAACCTAATGTGCATTTCAGAATCCTCAGAAGGAGCAGGATTTGGCAGGTGGAAGAATTGGTTGAAAGTCTGTTTAAGAATTTAGTCTCTCATATCTCCATTCCAAATTCAGGCATGTGAGCAAACATCCTCCCCCATTCTGGCAGGAGACCTGAGGTTTATTCTCTAGGGATGATAAACAGATGATCTTTGAATTAGACAATACCAGGCCCAACTAAAACAGAGATACCAAACACAAAACTCGGGAATTAAGATAAACCTTATATATATACTACTTAAGATCTCCAGCCATTTTCCCTTACGTGGCTCAATACTGTTGACAGCCAGATATGAAAACTTCCATGAAGGAGGTCAAAAGCATCTTCTCTGGGAAACCTAACTCCCAAGAGACATGATCAGAAGATAGTCAAATCAGAGCTTTTCCAAATATAACCCGAGGGAGAATAGCATCGTCGAGAAGCATTCCCCCTCCTCCTCATCCTCCCAATCTTATTTTTAGTGTGCCACTCTTAAATATAAGCAGACAGCTGAGCACCGCCAGGCATTTATGAAAAAATTAACCCTAATTTTAAATGCCAATACAAATGGAAATTAAAAACTTTGTAATAACTGTTATTAACATATTCAGAGAAGATATGAATCTATGAAGCAAGAAATAGATACTATGAAACAGAAATATTCAGTGAACACAAAACCTTACAAATTAAAAATGTGATTAAAAAAAAACAGAGTCCAGGAAACAGGGGATCCAACTCAAGGGAAAGGCTAAGGGAATTCCTATGAAGCTAATGAATGGAGTTTCCTAGATGTCTTCCAGGTGTTAGGTATAGTGGTAAGTAGAATTCTAAGATGGCTCCAAAGATTTCTCCCTGTTGATATACAAGCCTTTCCATGCTTGTGGGCAGGACCTGTAAGTATTATGGGCTCTTACTCCCATAATTATATGGTGAAGAGATTTTTGCAGATGTTATTAAGTTTCCTAATCAGTTGAGTAAGTTATTCAAAAGGAAGATTATCCTGGGTGAGGCCTGACCTAATCAGGTAAGCCCTCTAAAAGAGGATCTAGAGATCATAGAGGGATGAAGTTGGATTTGAAACATCAGAGATTCTCTCCAGTTCGCTTACAAGAAGCAGGCAGCGATTTATGTGGCAAGGACAATATGGGGAATGGTGGGTGTAAAAGCTGAGGGCCTCAGTCCTATGACCACAAGAAACTGAGTCCTACCAAGAGTCACATGAACTTGGGAGAGGACACTGAGCCTTAAATGAGAACCCAGATCCAGACAATACCTTGATTTCAGCCCAGTGAGATTCTTAACAGACAATTCAGCTATGCTGTGCCTGGATTTCTGACCCAGAAATAATAAATATGTGCTATTTTAAGCCAAGAAATTTGTGGCAGTAGATAACTAATGCCAGTGTAGATGGAAAACAATCCAGATTGGAGAAGTTCAGGAGACTCTAGAGGGAGTTATTTAGAGATATAAAGTTGTCCTAATAGCTTGAGAGATATATATAATATGGGGATAATTGGGAAATGTATCAGTAGTAAGTATTAATAAGTAAATAGTAATGTATTAGCACACAAAATTAAGTGAACAAATACAAGGCCATTGCTAACTTCAAGGGAAACAAAATGTTGCATGGGAAAATAGTTATGGTGTATAATGCGTCAGTTATAAATAGGATTTACGGAGTCATTATAATGTAAAAACCAAATAATGTCTAATTAGAGAGTCATTATAATGTAAAAACCAAATATGTCTATGATAAGTACAGTGTGGAGATTGAGGTTGGAAGTGTACATGGGGGTGGGATGAGAAAGTGAATAACAACAAGTTCATCTTCCACATTAGGACTGATAGATAATAACTAGAATGGAAAAATTTGGAAGTAGCAATATATTTCTATCATCATGCCTCAGGAAAGGAAGACATTGGAGTGGGGGAGGCAGGTAACTTTTGTTTCTTGCTAAAACCTTGTAGAAGTATTATCCCTGCCTCTTTAAAACATGGAAATGCACAACTTGGACAAAAATAAAAATAAACTTAAAGCAAATAATCAAAAGTTCAACTAATAAAGATACCTAAGATTAGTTCTTGAGATGACATTTTTATATAATTGCATTTTCAAATATCTCCTCCTTATTAGCTGTTGATAAATGGATAAAATTATCAACTGTAAAATTCAATTGGCTTCTTCCATGTGTGAACAAATGCCACAAGAGAAAAGAATTCCCCTTTCCCAATCACAAACATTTCCCTAAAAAAATGAACTTCAAGAAGTAACTCGGACAAATAAACAAGAGCTGCCATTTCTCAATTTTTAGCACATCACAGAATTGAGGGAATTATTTTTGTTTACCTTTTTGTCCCATAGAGTAATTAAAATATTTGTAATATATTGACAGCCCCTGATGAAAGCGCCAATATTTCAGTGTTTGTTTCTTCAACAGTCAGCTTCTCATTTGGGATAGCCGGAATCTAAATTCATTTTTCTCACACATTTTCACTCTCCAGGTGCTAGAATTCAGCTAGATCATGAAGGAGATGTGTCGTAGTTGTCACTGTATTTTCTATTGAGTAGTATTTACCAACAGTGTGCCAGAATTCAGTGTGCACCACAGTTTGCACTTCTTGTCACTATATACACTTACCACACAAGTTCACACACCATGGCAAATAGCTCTTTCCATTTCGGTAAAAAGGAGAGAATATTTTCAATACAGGTTTTTTGAGTGGCTTGCATTAGATAAGTAGGCAAAGCTTAGCACAATGACTAGCACAAAGTAAGAAATCAAAAAGCATTAACTACTGTTATCATTGTTAGTCAATAGAGCAAAACTGTCATCAATAAGTATTTATATTCAGATTTAATGAATTAAAGGATTAAATTCTACCTTTAATCCAATAGTTTTTCAATTTAGTATATGAAATTTTCTCATCCAATTTAAGAGATAAGTGGTTAACTGATCCATTTTGACCGTCTTTCTGAAACTAAATTAAACTTACAAAGCATGATAATTCACATACTCTTTACATTTGAATCTGTGCTAGTCAGAAGATATTTTGATGCCAGGTGGATATGCATCCATACAAAGCATGATTTTTTTTTTTACAATTGCCCAAAAATTTTGCTTAAAATCCTCAAGTTCTTTGGAAAGTTGGAAGGAAAATTTTGTTTAAATAGCCATTGGTTTTTAGTTCTCAGCAGATACCAGCAAATTCATCTGTCCTTGTCTAGAAAAGCGCATGACCACACATGGTAATTATTTGCATACATGGAGCAAGAAGGCATACTAAAGATTCATCCTTGTGAAAACTTGATGATTTAATCATTAAGACTTTGGGCAGGAAAAAAAGTGAGACAGTGAAGGTTCCCCAGTTCAGACTCTTTCTTCCTCAATCACCTTTGCCCATTCATTTCTTGCTCAAATTTTTTTAAAGCACAAATGCTTGAGTTTTTACACTTCTGAGTGATAAACTATTAAAAGTTCACTTTAGCAGTGTGCTCACCATTGTTCAGGAAAAATTCTCAAAACCAACGTAGAGAGTGAAAACGTATGAAGACATATGAATCTTTTGTTTTAATTTGTTTTGTTCCATTGCTGGCCCATAAAGACATGTGAATTAAGAACTTGTAAGAACTAAGTATTTCTCTAGAAAGCTTTCTTCCTTTGTAAGCCCAGGGAAATTAAATACAAATACTATGTCACCACAGTATCTCTGTGCAAAACCCAAACTTTAGAACAGTTGTCAGGAAATTCCAAAGGTTCTACAGCCCAAATGTGTGGGTGTTGTGGCCTGAATGTAATTTTTCTATTCCTCTTTCCCTTGTTAAATTTATCCCTTCAATGCAGTTCTGTTCATGTGGTAAAAACGGTGTCATAATTTGCCCAGGGTCTGCAATCTGGCCAAGTTCTCACTGGTCCTAAGGTCCTTAACTAGGCATTTCCTGACTTTTGATTTTCATCCTTTAAACAATTTCACATTAATGCACACCATACAGAATATCAGCTTGAGAGAAGGGAGAGAAACTGAGCAGAAGGATATTTATAAGCACGTGACATGGAAAGCAGTTCAATAAGCCCAAGTTTGCTATTTCAATAACAACACTTTCTCAGGCAGTCTGCTTGTTCTTCTAAGCATGAGAAGAGGAAGAAAAAGACAAATCTTTACTTCGCATTTTGTGTCAAAGCCGTGCTAGGTTCGCCTCATTTATCATTCAGCTGCAAAATGGAAACTTGGCCTTTGTTCACTCACAACTCTCATTTTTCAAGAACGCGTGCACAGATTTGAATAACTCCCACTTTTTCTGAGTGCTCAGCGTGAAATTCTAAGTTTTTGGACCTTGGAAAGCAATTTCCATGAGGTGAGAAAATAGTTTAATTTGGAGATTCAAGCCCTTAAATACCAGTGTTTTAGAGAGGGGCTGGGAATCCAAAGTGATCAGAGATCTCCACAAACCACAGGCAAAATAAAACTACTTCCAATGTGGAACAAAGTGAAATTGATCTGAATATAATTGGTTAATGTCACAGTGGATTTCGGGAACACATTTCCTGTACAAGTGTAGGAAACTATGGTTGCTATCTAATAGAATGGTGTTTCCCCTGCTTTTTAACTGAATTCTTCTCTCTCATCATCCTGCCTTTTTCCTTTGCTCTCTCCTCCCCTCAGTTTTCCAAGTGGGACAGATTGGGCTACAGGGGGTGGTCTCAGCTGCATGTTCTTTCCACCCTCCTGTTCTTGCCTCACCCGTCCTACCTCAGAACCTCAACCCTGGGGATTCATATACTTCCGGCACTTGACACCCACTCGGCTCTGCCATGTGGCCATTAGCCACTATGTGCTCGCTGATGGGGCAGCTGGCAGAAAGAGGGGTCATCACTTGCTTGATTCACAGATCTGATCATTTATTAAGTCTTTCAGGAGTCCCCTACTGCATGCCCGCATGTGTCTGACCCTGGAGTTGCAGTCCTTCGGAGGGACGGCATTTTTCTAACTCACTCTGACTCTTCTGTACAGATCCACCGCCCGGCCTGGTGAGCAGGCTCCCACTCACTGCGGGGATCGTGGACACCCAGCTTTGTTCCACTAGACTTAAGAGACTATCAGACTGTCAGACATTCTGATCAACTTCTCAGCCTCTCGGTCCCTTCTTTTGGGCTCCACAGTTGTCCCTAAGGGAGAAGGAACACCTAAATGGTAGGCTTACCTCTCTCTGCAGTTCTGTTTATTCTGAGTTCCTCAAAGTTAAAAATTGTTTAATCCTTTGTAAGCAGTTCAATGCCTTAAGGCAGCTGTTTTAAATAACTTGTCCAGATTTCCTTAGGGCAGGGGTAGTTCCAAAGATCTAGTCTGCCCTCACCTTTTGAGTTTCATTTCCATATTCTTTCTCTGTGAGGTTGTATGTCTGATACCCCTTCCTTCCAGGCAGAATTCATCCGTTCATCCTCCGTGCGTGCTAACTCCTGGGTACATGCCTGTGTTAGCGGATCCATTTTATAATAACTTAGCGATTGTCTTTTACTTAGACAGTTCCTGTGTAAAGGACACCAACTTTGCCTAACTCATATCTGTGCCTTCAGTGTCTAATGTTGATGCATAGAATAACTGTTCGGTAAATGTTTATTGGTGGAAGTAGATGGCATTTCATATAAATTACATTTTTAATTAAATTCAGTGTCTTAAATGAAAGTCACTTAAGAGCTATCTCCCCACCACAAGAAGAAAAAAGAAAGAAGGAAAGGAGAAGACAGGGCCGAACATGTTTCTGATGCTTCTGATAAGGAAATTCAGAACCCCAGGTGTGTTTGGTTTGTCAGAGAGCGAGGGTGAGGAATTAGGAAGAGAGAAGTAGAGTAACCTTCAGGGTTAGGAAGGGAAAAGGAAAGAAATCCTTAGACACAGAACTGGGGAATGGGTTTCTAAGATGCTGCTTTATTGACATCACTCAGCGTCCGCGTGTATGTCTCTGTCCCCCAGAGGAGAATCACAAGGTCAATGGCCTCCAGGTGGGGGACGTTCCAAGTTCTCAATGTTCTTCAGGAAAAGAATTTCGGATGAGCCACATAAGCCAAGCAAGCGTCAGATACTAATTGAAGGTGCAAGTTCACTCTCAGGGAGGAGAGCAGGCAGGCTGCAAAGAACAGTTGCTCTGAGAGGAAATGGTTTTAGATCTTTTGTAGTTTTACTAATCGAGGAGAGGAATATTCAAGACCAAGGGGTTGGCTTACTAAGACTTTGGGTAGTAATTCCTAGAATTGGGTTCTCTCCTACTTTCATACTTTATATGGTTGCTCAGAGCTGTCATGGTGAGTTCAAGGGAAGAGAGATTTTAAAACCGCAATGTAAATGATATTCGAATTAGCGGAGATTCATGTAAGGTGACAGAGACAGCTAACAAGCTGGTAGAAGCCAGCTCTTCCCTGCAGTTATCAGCCCCTCTAGTTAGCTTCTGCTTGCGGGCTGTTCACTTTAATGCCTGTCCCCACTCTTCAAGCCCCCATGTCCAGCCTCAGACCCGTCTCCCAGTCTCCCACTCTAACCATGTGACACCCAAGTATCTGCCTACCACAGGGTACATTTGTCCGATGTCTGTTAGAATGGGAGTTCAGAAAGAATCTGGACAATTTGTTTTCAGAAATATCCATCTCAACATTTAGATTTTCTGTGTGGATGTTTGATTGGTGAATTTTGCAGAAATATTTAAAAATACAATAAAACAATAATAAAAAGTATACTTTTAGCACAATATGTGGATGGGAAAAAATTACGTAAATAACATATTCACCTCCTAGTAAAAACTCATTTATAAGATAAGAAAAATTGTCATATTTACAATAGATTAATTACAGCAAATGACATAAGCAGAAGAAATCTGTGCAGAATTCTTCATTAATCAAATAGTATGAAGCAGTTTGTACCCGAAACAGAATGTTGCTATGAAAAATCACTGCCAGATGTAATGTTTTATTTCTTCACTTATTAAATCATGAAGCAAGAAGAAAAACATGAATAAGGGTAAAATAATGACCATTTGTCTTTAAAATGAAAATTCAAAAGTGCCAAAAGATTAATGCCAATTGAATTTGTTATAAAATGAGTAAACGAATATAAGTCTAATAAACCCATTGTTACCTTGTCATTCTCGTCCTCTTCTTAGCCTTTTTGTTTTTGGCCAGGGTTGGGCTTGAACCCACCACCTCCGGCATATGGGGCCCGCACTCCACTCCTTTGAGCCACGGGCACTGCCCCTCTTCTTAGCTTTTTTTATTGTGTCTTTTCTTAGAAAATAGAACTGTTTCCCTCTCTTGTTTAAGGATACCTCATTCTCAGAATAGTAATATTTGTTATAATAATGTTTCTAAGTTTAAATTTTGCAATAGAAAATATAAACCTTGTCACTCAGATAAGATCAATAATGCATGAAAGCCATGAAGTGATGATCTCTGAAACCACCCTTAAAATATTGTGGGCAACAAGCTTCACCATCATTGGTTTATTCAGCACAGTTTTATTGTTAAAACCGAAAGGCAAGTGAAACTCTAAGAATTAAGCCTCTTGACACACCAATGTAATGCTCTCTCCAACAAGCTTACAAGGTAGATGATATTACTCTGAGAGAGCCAGGGGAGCAAGGAGTCTGAGAGATCGAATCCCTTATCCAAAGCAGGGAAGCAAAGGAAAAAGAACCTAAACACAAACTCCAGTTCTCCCGCTTCCAGATTCTCTGTCCTTTCCACTTGACCACACTGTTTATAGTTCTCACACAGGGCAAGGATGGGCCATAGCCCTGACACCTGAAAAGGTGAACCCCCTCCAGTGTGAGGCAAACTAAAGTGACACTTAAAATAAATGCCAGACCTCGCGTGATGTTCTACATTTGCCCCATAGTTATCAAGTGGTTTATTTATGGAAGTTATTGATAACCACTTTTTTTTTTATTAAATCATAGCTGTGTACATTAATGCAGTCATGGGGTACAATGTGCTGGTTTTATATACAATTTGAAATATTTTCATCGAACTGGAGGATGCCATGAAGGATAACCACATTTTTTTCAAAGAATCCTTTCTTTCCCCTCTCCCGACCTCCCTCCCCCTCTAACTTCTCACTTTGGTGAGAAGCACATATATTATTTTTCTTTTTTCTTTTAATAATTTTATTAAATCATAATTGTGTACGTTGGTGCAATCATAGGGCAGAATGTGCTTCATATACAATCAGAAACATTTTGATCGTACTGTGAGAGATAGCCTTCATGGCATTTTCTTAATCACTCTATAAAGACATTGATACTCTACATTTGATAAGTTTCACCAGTACCCTACTAAGATGCACCGTAGGTGTGATCCCACCAATTGCCCTCCCTCCACCCTCCCTCCTCCCCCCTCCCCTCCCCTCCCTTTCCCTTTTCCCTGTATTCTGCACATATGTTATTTTTCATTCGTGGGATCTGGTACGAGATCACACGAATGATAACTTTGTCTCTGGAGCAGTTTCTTCAAAAAGATTTGTGGACAACTAAGGCATCAATAACTGGACTCTAGATGTTGATAAGAGATCCGAAATGATGTGTAAAATGTTGTGTGTATAGGCAGTTTTCTGAAGTGAAGGCTGGAGCTTCTGTTGCCATCTGCAATAGATGGCGAACCACTGCTTTAAAAAGTCCAGGTTGCCAGGAGTCCCTAAAAGCAGGAGACTGTAGAACAAAGAAAGAATAAGGTTTCCAAATTGTTTTTATAAGAGAAATACTAAAAATTGCACACATCTGCTTCTAAATTAAGAACAAAGATTATAGAATTCTACTTAATAACGACCGAAAATGAGGATAATTTTTTGCTAACTTCTGCTTGCATAACATTTTTCTGCTGCACTTGGCACTGTTCTCAGCATTTTACATCTGTGAACTTATTTTATCCTCATAAGAACACAGTGACAGTAGTGCTATTCTTTCTACTTTATTTAAGATGCAAGATATTTCACAAATAAAAACATATTTGAGGTCTACATATATTACTACAGTAAATAATGGGGAAAGCCAGAAGAGGGCAAGGGAGGAAAGGGGAAAGGAAGAAAAATAGAGCAAAGACAGATGTTGGATGCAAGGCGGAGGAGAGAGATCTAGTGCTGAATTATTATAGGAAGACAAAGAAGTCACAACAAAGTATAGGCCGGGGAAACTAGAGCTGTAAAAACACACTCTGCTGTTAGCCAAAGCCGTAAGCATGAACAGATTAATCACTTCAGGAAGAAAAAGGAATATAATATATAAATGATTAGATTAAAAACAGGTATAAACACTGTCAAAATGGATCAGAAGTGTTTGAATTTTAGCCTAGTATTCGGAAGCACAGACATTCTTGAAATGTTCTCTTTTCTTCATTTGATGGAGAAAATCCTTATTCACACACTATGGAAGCAGGCTGAGAAAATAGTAGTTTCACGGACTACACCTCCATCTTCCACGTAGTCTTTTGGACTTTAATTGATGCTCCTTCGTAGCTCACCCTGTATATTGGTGAAATTAAGCCAAGAACTGTATCGAAAGCGCAGATGAATGCCCGTCCATCCTTACTCACCAAGCCTAGCATGAAATTAAACCTGCGCTGTCATGACTGAAAAGTCAATCATCTATATTGTAGCCAGAATGCTCTGTTATGTTGAAACTAGCACTGTGTACTACCTGGGACAATATACAGACTATTGTAGGAATTTAAACTAGATTCTTTCTGGCCTTTAATGAGAAACTCATGAGTATAGTAAATGCATTTAGCATAGACAACTTCATAGGATTTTCCCTTCAAATTGAAGAAGGTTCATTACTTGAGAGGGAATGGAGGATCTAGGCTGTGCCAAGCTTTTCATTTTTCTGTACCTTTTCATCTTTAAAAATGTAGAGAAAAGAGTGGATTTGGACAGGAAAATGACTGTTATCTACCTTTATCCTCAGTGATCAGGGTAGACCTGAGATACCCTCTTTAAGCAAATGTTTTCTAATCTTTTGGGTATTTGTTGTCTTATGCCTCCCCCACCTCATCCTCATTCCCCCAGGTTCATTGTCCACGCTGCACGGAAATGCACAGCTTAGGGGCTGGGGCGGGGGAAACACCATTCACGCTCTACATGAATTGTTCCCCTTATGGAACTAATGGATTCGTGACAACTAATTTCGACTAAGTGGCTGTTAAAGATGGATGTTAAAGATCTTGAATTACCTCCAAATGACAAAATTTTCTTTCAAAAAGTGAGGCATGTATATTGCAAAGGTAGAAAGGGAACTTATTCATTGTTTTCTTTATGTTCACTTATAAAAATACGTACTCCCTACTTGCCTATTCCTTTTCATTGGACATAGACTGTTGTCACAATCAGCTCATGAAGCTGTCAGCAGGTCCGTGGAGACCACTTTAAAGTAAAGGCAAAGTAGCATCAATACAAATCCCATGATTATTAACAGACCAAAAAGAGCTCATTTGGAATGGCTTTTACAGTTGAGGTCGCCTCTCTAAACTCTTTCCCACTACTCTGTTTCCATTTCAAAGTCACATCTTTGTTAATGACATCATGGGATCCTGAATTCAAATTGCTTGTGTTTTGCTAAGTCTTGGGAAGACTCATGCTAGTATTCCAATTTCCTGTGGGCGTATTAGAAAACCACATACTATTTAAAAGGTTTTCAGTATTGGTCCAACACTTTGTGTATCACAATGCTATGTGATTGAAGTAGAGTTGAAAATCTCCCCTTGAATTGGGGTTTTGAGTAAAACAGTGTTCAGCTAGAGGTATACCACTAAAATATTTGCAGCTGAAGAACATTTGAATTAGAACTTCTTCAATTTGTACTCATTTCCCCCCAAAGCATTAAGTGCTTGCCATATGCCAAACATTGACTACATGTTAAATATGGAGAAGAGAATAATGCAAGAAAGGATCAGGTATACTCACGATACTCAAGAATTGTATTAGAGGATATGAGAGAACGAAACGCAAATGCATCGTTCCTGTGCAGAATGCTCAGGGCCATGATAGAAAGATTGGGAGCCCAAAGCCTGAAGGAATCTGCTGGGAAGTCTTGGAAGAGGAGTGTGAGTTTGACCATTGAAAAGGAAGGACGTAGTAGAGAGTTGCCTGATTATCTAGCAGCCTAGACCCTATACACACTCTTGTAATAATGGAAAACGTGCATCCCCAAGATAGAAGGTAGAACTTTCCTCCCCAGACTTACTTGAAGGTAGGCCCATGGCCTAGATTCCAGCAGTCAGAGTGGTGATTAGGAGGCATTGATTATAGAAGTGAGTAATGGAGGTGGTGGGTGTGTGGGGTTTGCCTTCTGGATACAGAAGTAGAGCTTTGGTGTGAGCTATGCAGGAGGGGGGACAGCTATGATGTTGGGGGTCACATGGGGAAGTGTAAAGCATTTGAGTATTATTCTTAGCATTAGAGACCACAGGCTGGCCTCTGACTCTTTGGGAGATTTTTAAGTTTCCTCATGCCACCCAATATCTTGTAGGGGCTACTAATACCCCACAATGAATGTTCTCTTTGCTGGAATGGATATGGTTTGGACCTGAGGACCTTGGCTGATAGAAATATGTAGCTACTTATGGTCTGGACAAGGCAGGAAGAAGACAGTGTGCAACGAAAAGTAGGAACTGCACAAGGAGACCAAGTTTCGTGTACGACAGGAATGGTTTGGACAGTATCGGTGGTGATGAGCCTGGAGTAGGAAATAACGTAAGGAGATGAGATTAAGAGAAGCTATCATCAGATGTGCGGAGAACCAGGATCTCACTTAGGTTTGTAGTGATAATTTTATGTAAATGTTTAGAAGCTCTCAGTACAAACATTGAAGTAGGGAAAGCAAAGGGCCCCTCTGGGTTGGAGGTTAAAAGGAGTGGCCATAGTAGACAAAGTAAAGGAAAGCCAAGGACATGACTACCCCTGTAGTCCAGTGGTTCTCAACCTTCCTAATGCCGTGACCCTTTAATACAGTTCCTCATGTTGTGGCGACCTCCAACCAGAACATTATTTTCGTTACTACTTCGTAACTGTAATGTTGCTACTGTTATGAATCGTAGTGTAAGTCTCTGATATGCAGGATAGTCAGGCGACCCCTGCGAAAGGGTCGTTCGACCCCCAAAGGGGTCGTGACCCACAGGTTGAGAACCGCTGCTATAGTCTAATTGGGAAGGGAAATTTATTCATTTCTTTAGCCAATTATTGTGTGGCTGTTTTCACCAGGGCCAGATTACTCCTCTGTCCTAGGTTTTTGCTTTTTCAAAAGAAGAATTTAAGAAAGGAAATGACAAGGTATTACATAGATGAGGAAACAGAGGTTCAGAGAAGCTGAGTAAAGTGTGTAAGAAGTTGTAAGTGGTGGACTCAGAAGTCAGACACAGTCTATCTACCTCAAAGGCCAATGTTACTTCCACCACACCATGCTGGGGCTCCTTGAATCCTTCATGAACTCACATTGCCCTTAACACTTCCCTCTACTGTCTAGGGGTCAGGCATCCCTAAGAGTGGGTCAGGTACCTCTATGTAGAAAGGTCTAGGCACAAGCCGGGTAGAGTGGCTCATGCCTATGACCCCAGTACAGTGGGAGGCTGAGGTGGGAGGATTGCTTGAGCTCAAGAGTTAGAGACTTGTCTGAGCGAGAGTGAGACCCTGACTCGTAAAAAAATGGAAAAACCCAGCTGGGCACCATGGCGAAAATCTGTAATCCCAGCAGCTCTGGAGGCGGAGGCAGAAGGATGCCCACAGCCTGAGTCTGAGGTTGCAGTGAGCCAATACGCCATTGAACTCTGCTCAGAGCACAGGGTAGATCTCTGTCTTGACAAAAAAAAAAAAAAAGAAAGAAAGAAAGGTAGGTCTAGACACCAAGGACCCTGACATAGTCAAAACGTGCATCTCTCCATCTGGGAAGATGTAACAATCAAACCAAGGTTCATTGTCCTCAAGCTTTATTCCCTGATGTAGGAATGTATTCCGGGAGTTTGACAGCCCCACACCAGACTCCTAGAGTGCTCTGCCCTCCCAGACCCCCTATCCTTACAACATTCTGCAGTCTCTGGTCTCTGACACTCCAGTCTCTGAAATTCATTTTGTTTCTCTGGCTCCTTTCTACACTGTCTGCCAGGGAAGAGCTGTTGTTCCCAGGCCTTAAGTTCTGTTTTGGTCAAAGCACACCTTTTCCCCCAAATTTATATTACAGTGTGTGCTCCACTGGCACACAAAGAAGAAAAGCATCAATTCCATTAGAAACCAGTAGGGTGTGTATGGGAGGAAGGGGGAAGGAAAGAAAGAAAAGGAAATGAGCAATGAAAGCAGAGACCAAGGGAAAAGGTAAAGTTTAGAAGCTTGATACATACACACACAAACTTAGAGGAGGTAATTGTGGTTGAAAGGCTGTGAAGAGAGATTATTAGGAAGTCTTTAAAATTAAAATATGATAATATCCAATTCGGGAGAGGTGAAAAGTTCATTTAACGTTGCTGGAGGCGGTGTAAATTAGTTGGGCTTTTTTGGCAAGAATGTAGAGTTTGGCAAGAGCCTTAAAAATGCTTATACCCTTTGGCTCAATACTATATGTGTACTTCTGGAAATATATTCTTAAAAACGCTTCTAAATTTTGAAGGAAAACCCTCTTATGTACAAAAATGTCCTCTCGGCTTGGTGCCTGTGGCTTAACGGGTTGAGGCGCCAGCCACATACACCTGAGCTGGTGGGTTCGAATCCAGCCCGGGCCTGCCAAACAACAATGATGGCTGCAACCAAAAAATGGCTGGGCATTGTGGTGGGCGCCTGTAGTCCCAGCTACTTGGGAGGCAGAGGCAAGAGACTCGCTTGAGCCCAGGCATTGGAGGTTGCTGTGAGCTGTGATGCCACAGCACTCTATCCAGGGTCACAGCTTGAGACTCTGTCTCAAAAAAAAAAATGTCCTCTCAGTAATATTTATATAACTAAATAATTGGAAATAGAGTGCCTAACAACAGACAAGTGGTTAGTTTTAGTCAAGTAATTCCTGTCACTTGATTGAATATTAGGGAGCCACTGAAAACAATGACTTTTGAAGACCACATAACATAGAAAGTGCTTATATTAAGATGTTATAAAAACAGGTAATAAAAAAGCAATATGATCCCAATTATGTTCACAAGTGAATGAGAATAAAAAAAGTTCTATGGTAAATGAGGTTGGGTAACAGCGATTCATTCTTTCCCTTTTTAAGAAAGGAAAAAATTTTAAATGGTTAGATTTCTGGTAACTCCTTAATACCTTATTTTTAGATTGTTAATTGTCATAAAATATACATAACAAAATTTACCATTTTCAATTGACTATTTTAATCATTTTAAGTGCACAGTTTAGCGGCATTAAATACGTTCACATTATTGAGCAGTCATCGTCGCCATCCATTTCTGGAACCTTTTCTTATCTTCCAAAGTGGAACTCTGTAGTCATTAAACGTAATTCCCCATTCTTCCCTCCTAGCAAGGAAACCACCATTCCATTTTCTGCCTCTATGATTTTAACTACTGTTAAGTACCTCATATGAGTGGAATCATACAGCATTTGTCATTTTTTATTATATAGCAGCACTTTTCTAGAAGTGTTCCCCATGGTGTCATAGAAAAGCTGACCCTATAATGGTGCCCTGGGCTACTTTCCCATGGATTTTGATGCTAGATGTTCGTAGCTCCTTGACAGCAGTAACTATCCATCTGTATTTTCACTGGAATATCATTAATTAGTTAATGGCGCACTATCTCGTAACCATATAATAAAACAGAACATTCTCAACTGCACTAAAGGACTTCATTGTGTTGGGCCCTTGACAGGAATTTTTAATCCGGAACTTCTTAATTTCTGGGAAATTAATTTTTGTATTCTAACATATGTTTCTCCCTACAGTATTCTCTGCTCACTCTGTCGATGAAATTTCTAACAATTTGGCTTTAGACTGCTTATGCTTATCCTCTAATGTTTTTATCTTTCTCTCCAGTTTTCCCACTTTTTTGTTTCGTTTCTGGGGCAATATGGTCAACTTCAACTTCTAAGCCTCCTCTCAAATTTTAATTTCTGTTATTGTGATTTAAATTTCTATGATCTGATATTTTTTTTCTTTTATTTTCAAATACCCTGTCCTCTTTCCTGAATACCATATCTTTTGTTATCTTTTGGATGATATTATAATTTGGGCAGTGGTTTTCCAGTGCCTTTGACTCATCACCACTAAAGAATATACCTGCTGATTTTTACCAAAGAAAGAGTAATTTCCAGATCACTTCAGTTAAGGAAGAGATACATATCCTTAACTTCTCTTTAAAATGCAACTAAGTGTGCATTTTATTTTCTGCCTTATCTATAACCCAATTTTAAAGATAATCAGTAGCTCCAACTCCTGAGTGATTCTGGAGTTCTGTGGTATAAATGGTCTTGCTTTGGAGTTTTTCTTATTGATCATAAGTTCCATCTCTGTTTCAGCTTCCAAAATGTTGTGGTGTGGCTTTTTCCTCATTTCTTTGTCCTTTTGACCTCTTTCTATACCTGTAATTTTAGTGGTATTTGTGTAGGCTGTAGAGGTGAATATATATGTCTAAGCTGATATGTGTAATTGGAAGTTAGATGTGTGATTTTTAGATTTCTAATTTATTTTATTTTTTCTTCTTTTTCTTGTTAAGACATAAACACATAGATAATGTATACATTAATGCATGTATGGGGTAAAATATGTTGATTTTAAATACAATTTGGAATGCTTACATCAAACTAGTTAATATAGCCTTCACCTCATTTACTTAATTATTGTGTTAAGACATTTATACTCTATTCTTAATAGATTTGACATGTACCCTTGCAATATGCACCATGGGTGTGGTCTTACCATTTACCCTCCCTCCGTCAAACCTCACCCCTCCCCTCCTATCCCCCTCCTCTTCCCTCTTTCATCCTGGGCTGTAGTTGTGATTTATCTTTCATATGAAAGTGTGAGTGATTATAAATTTGTTTCTTAATAGTACTGAGTACATGGGATACTTTTTCTTCCATTCTTGAGGTACTTTACTAAGTAGAATATGTTCCAGCTCCATCCATGTAAACATAAAAGAGGTAAAATCTCCATATTTTTTAAGGCTACATAATATTCCATAGTATACATATACCACAGTTTATTAATCCATTCATGGGTCGATGGGCACTTGGGCTTATTCCATGACTTGGCAATTATGAATTGGGCTGCAATAAACATTCTGGTGCACTCTTTGCAGATATGGTTATATACCTGGAAGACCCCAGGGACTCAACTACAAAACTCTTAAAAGTGATCAAGAAATATAGCAGTGTCTCAGGATACAAAATCAATACTCACAAATCAGTAGCATTTATATATACCAACAATAGTCAAGCTGAGAAAACAGTCAAGGGCTCTATTCCTTTTACAATAGTGCCAAAGAAGAGGAAATATTTGGGAATTTACCTAACAAAGGACGTGAAAGATCTCTATAAAGAAAACAATAAAACTCTGAGAAAAGAAATAACTGAAGATGTTAACAAATAGAAAAACATACCATGCTCATGACTGGGAAGAATCACCTTTGTTAAAATGTCCATATTACCCAAAGCAATATACAAATTTAATGCAATCCCTATTAAAGCACCACTGTCATACTTTAAAGATCTAGAAAAAATAGTACTTCGTTTTATATGGAATCAGAAAGAAACTCAAATAGCCAAGACATTACTCATAAATATAAAGAAATCAGGAGGAATCATGCTACAGACTTCAGACTATACTATAAATCTATAGAGATCAAAACAGCATGGTCCTGACACAAAAATAGAGACAGATGTATGGAATAGAATAGAGAACCAAGAGATGAACCCAGACACTTATCATCATTTGATCTTTGATAAGCCTATCAAAAATATAAACTGGGGGAAAGATTCCCTATTTAACAAATGGTGCGGAGTGAACTGGCTGGCCACTTGTAAAAGACTGAAAATGGACACACACCTTTCACCATTAACAAAAATTGACTCTCACTAGATAAAATATTTAAACTTAAGACATGAAACTATAAAGAAGAAAGAGTACAGGGGATACAGTTGAAGAAATTGGCCTGGGAGAATACTTTATGAGGAGGACCCCCGGGCAATTGAAGCAACACCAAAAATACATTACTGGGATCTGATCAAACTAAAAAGCTTTTGTACTGCCAAGAACACAGCAAGTAAAACAAGCAGATAGCCCTCAGAATGGGAGAGGATATTTGCAGGTTATGTTTTTGACAAAGGTTTGATA